>MDKJ01315949.1:0-21308 GCA_005239525.1 Nicotiana knightiana | reverse complement strand
TCCATTCGATCAATGACGACGACTACACGTCACAGGTGCATATCCCATCTCACTTGAAGACACTAAGTCTTACTACTTTATCAACCCCAACCAGACCATTCATAACCCAAATGCCTTTCCTCTGCCGTCACTAGAATACCGAAATCTCAAAATCACACTCTGAGAAGACCTCCCTTCAAACCATTCATCATCCCCAACATACGGGCAAGCATTCTATCATCATATCGACATCACACGATAACCAATCGCAAGCATCATCAATACTTGAGCATAGCCTTAAGGCTCCCTGAAACACAGCTACTGAGCTGAAATAACATATTATTCTTCTGCAGGGCCATAACAACAGTCCCCCCACCAACTACACATGGAAACATCTCGAATTAAATCCGTAGCACCATTTCAATTCCTCAAATTCCTGATTCATAGCAAGCGCTTTGCGACGCGTAAGATTGTGTAAGAATAAACTTAGGCATAAGCCTCAAGGGAATCGAATCACACGATGAGGAGTCAAGAAGGGAAATACTCCTAACAGCCCTGTAGCCTCTCGAAGATAAGTACAGACGTCTCCGTACCGATCCGCAAGACTCTACTAGACTTGCTCATGACTCGTGAGACCTAAGGGAACCTAGCGCTCTGATACCATGTTGTCACGACCCAAAATCCATAAGGTCGTGATGGCGCCGGACATCATTGTCAGGCAAGCCCCTCATTTATTAATCGAAATAATTTCTGGTTTTTAACATTTATGAAAAAATATTTCCTTGCACTTTATTACATATTAACCAAATAAAAATCTGTTAAGTAAAACAATAGTTTAAATATTACATTTTAACAAATATACCAGAACCCGGTGTCACAAGTACATGAGCAATTTCTAAGAATTTATACAATCATTACAAAGCCTGTCCGAAATACAACTGGAAAAGGAAATTTAAAATGAAAATAAATATAGTACGAGGGAGACTCTGTCAGCTGCTGATCGCCTCCGGATGATGCAGCTCGCCTAAGTCTCCGAATCCCCCAGATTACTATGAAAGCACCTGTGCAATAAAATGCACAGCAAGTGTAGCATGAATAAAAAAATAACGTGTACTCAGTAAGTCACCCGCCTAACCTCAGAAAGGTAGTGACGAGAGGTCAAATTAGACACTTCTAAAGTTCAATTTAGAGTATTTAAGTGTGGCACTAAGCATGATTATCATAGGCAATTCATTAAAATCAGGAATAAATATTTACGACTCCGTTCACGTTTAATCATAACTATGCAGCAAACATCATGCGCAAGCAATACCGAGGTTCGAACGGCGCGGACCAACAATAATAAACTGTGCACTGTCGAAGGGTCGAACGACTCGAACCATAGATGCATCTATCTGCCCCGCTCGCGAATCGATCATGCGACGCAGTTACAAATAATAAGGCTAGCTTACTCGCGAATCATACCTGCGACTCAGGTGCTCATATGAATACACACAAATACAGGGTCATCCTGCTCGCGAATCATACATGCGACTCAGGCACCCAAAGTTACACATATCCACATAATAAATCTGTATTTTATCAAGAAAGCAGTTTTTCTCAGGAACGTGGTAAAAATCCTTCTTAAAGGAACATGAAAAATATTTTTTAAAATCCTTATTTTGAAACTCATTTGTCAAGTCTAATGATATTCCATAATACAACCCTAGAAGGTACACAATTATCCACAGAGGAATCAATTCTCTTTCTAGATGATTAGAAAAATTGACTCTAGTCTTCTTTAGATATTTAATTACGATTTCGATTATATTAGCAGTTTAATATTACAGGCAGGATCACATGTATAACACATAAGGCATGCTAGTGGGTCATAGAGTACCCGGACATGGAATAATAGTAGCTACATACAGACTCCCGTCACCTCGTGCATACGTAGCCCCCGAAGATAATAACATATACTTAATTAATTCACCTAGGGGAACAATTCTCCCTCACAAAGTTAGAAAGAAGACTTACCTCGCTCCGAGATTCTATAACTGGCCTCCAAGCCCTTCCGATGACTTCAAACGAACGCACAACGCCCCAAAACTATCCAAACAATGACAACCCAATGAAAATATACTCTAATATTTGCAACAAATTCCAAATTATATAATTTTCCAACCCCGCTTAGTGAAATGACCAAAATTCCCTCAGGCCCACGTGCCCGGAAATCCGAAATTCTCGAAGATATATTCTACCCATAGCCTTACTAATTCAAATATACCATTTACTCAAATATTCATGCTCAATTCGTGGCTAAATTCCAAATTTACATTTCCTAGGTTTCTTCAATAATTTCCCAAATTCCTACCAATTTCCATGCCTAATCCATGCATATAATCTTGTATTTAACTTAGAGGTATGAAGGAGTTACTTACCTTGACATTGCATGAAAGAATCCTCTCGTTGTAGCCTCCCAAAATAGCCTAAGCCCATGAAGAAATGAAGACAAATGAACCCAAATCCTTGTTTTAAAACATTCTGCCCTGGACGATTTCCGCACCTGCGGCCCTACCTCCGCACCTGCGCTCCCGCAGGTGCGACCAATCTCCCGCGTATACGGCTTCCTCAACTCTAGTCCCAAAATTTCACCTGCGCCCCATTGTCCGGGAAGATTCCATCGCACCTGCGATCCCAGCCAAGCCTGCCCACTCTCGCACCTGCGGCGCCAAAGCCGCACCTGCGACCAAGTCCTCGCAAGTGCGGATCACACCAGATGACATCAATTCCAGCTTTCTTCAACTTCAAATATTGATCCGTTAACCACCCGGAATCCTCCCGAGGCCCCAGGACCCCGTCCAATTATACCAACCTGTTCCAAAATATAATGCGGACTTGCTCGAGGCCTCAAATCACATCAAACAATATCGAAACCACGAATCGCACCCAAATCCCAACTTTATGAACTTAGAAATTTCCAACTTCTACATCCGATGCCGAAACCTATCAAATCACGTCCGATTGACCTCAAAATTTGCGCACAAGTCATATTCGATATTACGGATCTGCTTCAACTTCTCGCATTCCGACCTCGATATCAAAACTTCCACTTCCGATCGGATTTCGCAAAAACCTTCAAATTTCTATCTTTAGTCAAATGACTTCAAAATGACCTACGGACATCCAAATTCACTTCCGATCATGCTCCCAACTCCATAATCACCATACGAAGCTATTCTAGACTCGGAATCCCAAACGGACATCAACAACACTGAAATGCACTTCAAGCCCAAATTTATGAAATTCTTCTAAATGCTAACTTCCACAATATGCATCGAAACGCTCCTGAGTTATCCAAAACCCGATCCGGACATACGCCCAAGTCCGAAATCATCATAAGAACCTGCAGGAACCCTCAGATCCTGATTCGATGGTCGTTTACTCAAAATTCTAATCTTAGATGATTTATCCAACTTAAGGCTTTTGAAATGAGAATTTTCTTTCCAAATCAACTCTAAATTTCCCGAAATTCAATTCCGACCACACCTACAAGTCATAACACCTGAAACAAAGTTGTTCACGATCTCAAACTGCTGAACGACGCGCTAGAGTCCAAAACGACCAGTCGGGTCGTTACAGTTTTCCTTATAAGGTTTTTAATGAGGCACCTAGCAATGCGTATTACTACATATATGTACTCTTTTTCTTTCACTATGATTTTTTCTCTTACGGGATTTTTCCTAGTAAGATTTTAATGAGGCACATTATGAACATCCAAGAGGGAGTGTTATAAATATATATTATATTATGGATGTTCATTTAGTACTCCGTTATAAATAAGCTTTCTGAAGAAGCTTATCCATGTGGGACTCCGCTGTAAATATGTTTATCTTTTTAGTACTCTATTGGAAATAAGCCTCCTGAAGAAGCTTATCATTTCGGTACTCTATTATGGATAAATATTACTCCCGGTAGAAGGTTATCTATATTTGGTGCAACTTACAAGCAACTTACAAGCATCTTACACGACAACTTATAGTTAGCAACTTACAAGCAACTTCCAAGCAACTTACACAACAACTTGCAGTAGTAGCTCACAAGTAACTTACAAGCAACTTACACAGCAGCTTGCAGTAGCAACTTACAAGCAACTTACACAGCAGCTTGCAGTAGCAGCTTACACAACAACTTCCTTTCTTCTATAAATAGAGAGATTTCAGTTCATTATGTGTATCAGTTTGAAAGTTGAATAATATATCACTCTCTCTCTATACTTGTCTTTGGTTTATTTACTTTACAGTCTTTATTTTATAACATTCTATAAAGTATTAGGAACTTTCTTTTCTACATTTCTAATATATATATATATATATATATATATAAGCCTGTCGGTACATATATTCCGCTAAAGAGTTATTTCTATTATTTGTTCATATGTTAGTATATTTATATACTTGCACACTTTGTTCTTCATTTTTTCAGAATTATTGAACTATCTATAATTTCTAAGTGATTTTTGCATCTTTTTTTTTAATTTAAGCTAATTTTAATAATTTGATAAAATATTGAAAAAATTAAAGATTCATTGGGCTTACCCTTCTCTACCGTCATGTCTTATAACAAGTGTTGCTTTCCAATGTGAAGATTACGTTCTTCCGTTATATGCAACTAGTAAATCTAAGGAAACTTACACAAACGTCCCAAATAAGTCTACTTACTAATCTTTAATCATTAGTTATAGATTTATCAAAACTAGTTAAACATATAAAAATTGAAAAACCAAATAAATAAGGATATTTCTCTCAATGAATCACATATAAAAATCTCCTTCCATATTTTTAAGCGTGATTAGCATATAAGGTAATGAAATATAAAAAAATATACAATATTTTAAAAATCTAAGCAAAAAATAAACTTTTTCAAATGATATAGTTGAAATTCATTGAAAACATATAAATAAGTCAATATACAAAATTTAAGGAAGATTGGAGGTAATTGGAATAGTTTCGTATCAAAATTCGTAATTAAATCAAGTTCAGAAAATTCTTCTGCGACACATGTATCACGCATGTATCTCGCACAGATATACATGGATATACATGTGATACACAATTGATCATATGTGATACACATATTATTTTTTTTATGTTCAGTTTTTACTTCGAATTTTTACTTCAAACCATCTCAAAACTTCACCAAATCATCCCAAAACTGAGATTCAAGCTCCTTAAGATGTACCCAACATATTCTTATAACACTCACTCAAAAGAAAGCAAAAATTTGACTTTTTTTGCTACAAATTGCTAATTGGCTAATATTTGTAATATTTTATGAATTGTCAATTTTTGTAATGAGCTACTTATAAATGGACATAGCTGATAGTTTCCCTAAATCTAACCGCGCTCCGCGCGATATTAAGAATATCATTGAATTTATAAAGTCTTAAAAAACATTAATAAATTTACAAATAGAGCTACTGATAACGAATAAGATATTATTCACACTTTACTATGAGAAAGAAACACATATAATTCTATAATCACAAGATGGAATGAACAATCATCTACTTTGTGCCAAACGGATAAGAATAGGAACATAAATGGCCGCAGAAAATGTTACAAAAGTGACTTCTTGCTTCTTAACATTTCTCATTTCAAAGCTAAACTTTGATTTTTTTTTTTTTTTTGAAAAGCTATACTTTGACCATCTGTACCTAGATTAATGTCTTTTCAGTTACTTTCAGCAAGATCACAACCAGTCTTTTTCTGACCTCTGTAAGATTTATTATGAATCGAAATTTAAAAAAATGAGAATGTGAAGAAAATAAATTAGAGTGTTGGAGAGAGACGTATTTATGTCCCTCATTTGAGCAATGAGCGTTAGAAGAAAACAGAAATTAGACAAAGAAATAAGAAATATAAAACTGAAAAGTGTTAAAAAATAAATGCATAATAAATATGTTTAAGAATTTGTTAGCTAAAGGTGAAGTAAGAGCAAAGGAGAAAAACTATACATTCAGCTTAGTCTGTAAAGCAATTAGAATTGCATCTTTTTTAGTATCTTATAAAAGATTATCATCTTCCATATCCCATACGAATAATCAAACTTGTATACTTTAAAATAAAAAAATAAAACAGATAATTTCCCACCCCAAAATGGAGTTATGAAAGTATGATTCTACTATTACTTTAATTGACCCACGTCAATAAATCAATTTATTTAATTTTCACCCTATTATACTCGTACTCTACAAAATATCATCAAAATATTAAATCACTTATTCAATAATCACATCGCCAAACCATCGAGTAAAATTCTCTTCTTTCCTTTACATTAGATCAGTAAATAATTTTACTCATAATATCATCAAAGAGAAAACCGAATTACAAATTCAAGATTTTGTGAGAAAAAAGATCTTACGAACTTGAAATAAAAAAAACACGAGCAAAAGGAATATATTTGCTTAATTACCTTGAGAATTGCAGAGTGAGAGGATCAAAATTATCATGTTATCAACGACAAAAAGTGAAGATAAAAAAAAACCATCGCATAAATCTATAACCAGAAAAAATGGATATTAAAATCTTAAGTCGATACTTTTAGAAGAAAATTACTACTCAATGCTTCAACTTATATAGGGCATAAATCCAACGATGAAAAAAATCAAAGACCACTAAACATTTCGGACACGGTTATTACTTCGATCTTGGCCTCATCTTCCAGCACTTCCTTTGTAATATTACTCTTCAAAACCACACTTGAATGAAATATTCTCACCAGTTGATGAAGTTGTCAGGGATATAATAGATATGTCCTAAATCCAATATTATATTTAATGATTTGAACATATTTTTGTAAACATTATTAATATAAATATATACGGCATTTGATATTCTTTTATCATAGTTATTATTAATTGCTTGATTAATTTGATAAGGTCCTTGATTAAATTTTGAGACTTGACATTGTGATGGAGATCATGATAATGAGAGTGAAGTTTCTTATAATTTAATCTAAATTTGTTCTTGATCTTAGGATTATTAATTTGGACACTAGTAATCCGGTTAGATCAATATTTATGTGATTGTCTTTATGGGATAAAGATTAGTTGATCTTATTAATTAAATCACATAGATAGATGATACATATAGAGATATGATCATTGAACCGACTCATTGGATAATTTCTAATTGTTAGAATTACTATAAACTGTCAATAGGATATTCTCTTGAAGAATGTGATGTAAGAATTTCCTTTGACCTGAGATCGTCATAGTAATTGACAAGTTATTTATTATGCTTTGATACCAGACACCTATGGCCCTAGGGCGATAGTTGAAAGGATATTGGGTATGATTAAATACTTGTAGAATTAGTGATTGATCAAGATGGAATCTGTCAACTCTTGGTAATGTGTTTAAGCTCCATGTTGCCATGAATTATAAACGACCAAACTAAGACCTTGGCCAGGGCAATTGAATGAAAGAAGGAAATAGTTTCTTAGGTCATTCAATGGTTGATTATATTTGACATGAACACATAGTTGGTCGCCTATTAGGATTTGAGAGTTGAACCATATCCTAGGGTGATCCAGAGCTATAAGGACAAAAGGAATTACTACATTATTCTTCTACTGGTTTTTGAGAGTAAATTGTATACTTCATGCTGTCCGATCATTAAGGAGTGTTGCTAGACGCCATCCTTGATTAGTATATTGATATGATCAATTTACTACCAGTTTAGTATTGAACCTATGGGGTCGCACACTAACGAGTGTTCTGATCTTTGCTAAATGATTAATTAACTTACTATTTGATAATTATTATTAAAGAATTTAATTAGTCAAATAAATTTAGTTATTAATCCAAATGAAATATTATTATATTCTTTGCTAGCACAGAGGATATAATTAATATTGTGAATAAATTAAAGTTTTCTATTTGAAATAGAAAATTAAAATATATCTCTTGGTTGAAATATATATATATATATATATGATATATATAATTAATATTTATTTATTTAAGACATGTACATAAATATTAATGAAGACTTTTTAGTAAATCCAATTCTAAATTGGATTGCCGTGAAGTCTATAAAGGACGTGCGCTACTTCCACGAAACCCATTTGGAATGGGATTAAGATTTCCTTCAGGAAATTATTAATCCAATTTGAAAGTCCATAAAAGGACTTGTCAGTAACGATATATATATAGAAAACTTTTTTACCCTACGTAAATCGTTACCTCAATCAAATAGGAAAAGCGTTTATGGGTGATGCTATATAAAGGGTGATGGAAGAAAATTTGACACATCAATTCTTGAGAAGAAAAACACTTTGTGAAAGTGAGAGTGCGATACAAAGCCAAGAGAGAAAATACAATTACAAGAAAAATGTTTCTTATTCTTCTAACATTGAGTTGAGATTTTTGAGAAAAATTTCAGCACAATATTTTATTCAATTTGTTCGCGGGTTTCATTTATCAAAGAGTTGATAGCAAGGGTCGATCTCGGTGTGGATACACATAGAGTCTTCGCACTATTGAAGAAAATATTGAAACGAGACTCTCTTCACCAGGTACGTCTTAGATCCGATTTGTTGAAAGGAGAAAAGGAGCTGGGTTCAATTGAGAACTAATGTCGGTTGAGAGAGGAGAAGAAGAATTTCAGTATTTCTGAAAACTTAATTAGAGTACAAAGCCATTGGGCCTATTTATACACTTCTCTAACTAACTAACTTAACTACCTCTAATTGTACTATTCAGCTAATTAACCGTGTAACTAACTCACTTCACAAAGTACTACTCCACAGCTGCTAACAATTCTACACTCCCCCTCAAGTTGGGTGTTCGAATACATTGATCATCCCTAACTTGCATATTAGTTCCCTGTGCAGCTGTTTTCCTAAAGCCTTAGTAAGGATGTCTGCAACTTGGTCTTTACTGGTAACATGTCCAATTTTGATCAAGCCTTGTTGTAGTTTTTCTCGAATGAAATGACAATCTATTTCTATGTGTTTGGTACGCTCATGATACTTGTGATTTGATGCAATTTGAATAGCAGCCTTATTATCACACAACAATTCCATTGGTAAGTCAACTTGCATTCCCAATTCTTGTAACAAACCTTGCAACCAAACTAACTCTGCTACTGTGGTAGCCATACTTATATACTCAGCCTCAACCAAACTCCTTGATACTGTATTCTATTTTTTTTTATTTCCAAGAGATCAGTGACTCACCCAGCTTTATGCAAAACCCAATAACAGATTTCCTAGAGACCATGCATGATGCCCAATCAACATCACAGTAGGCAGTGATCTTCTTGGACTTATTGCTGCTCATTAAAAGTCCTAAACCTGGCTGGCTCTTCACATATTTGACCACCCTTAATGCTGCCTCATAGTGTGACTCCTTTGGAGCATGCATGTACTGACTTAATGTTTGGACTTCAAAAGAGATATATGGCCTTGTGATTGCCAAATACAACAGTCTTCCCATCAATCTCTGATAAGGTCTCCTGTCTTCCATTTCCTTATCATTGTTAGACTCAAACAATCTATCATACTCCAGACTAGTGAGCTTTTGGTTATGCTCCAAGGGGGTTATAGCAGGTTTTCCTCCCACTAAGCCACATTCTGATATTAGTTCTAGAGAATACCTCCTTTGGTTCATGAGTATGCCTTTGGATGACCTGGAAAACTCTATACCCAAGAAATACCTCAATTCACCCTAGTCTTTCATATTGAAGTTGCTGTTAAGTATTAGTTTAGCTTCCTCTATCAACTTGATGTCACTCCCAGTAATAAGCAAGTCATCTACATACACTAATATGATGAAAATATGTGCACCCTGCCTTTTGGTAAACAAAGAGTAATCCAATTTGCTCTGAGTGAAGCCATAATTGATAAGAGCAGTAGTGAGTTTTAAATTCCATTTCCTACTAGCCTGTTTGAGGCCATATAGATATTTGAGGAGCCTACAAACCTTGTTCTCCCCTGGCTACCAAATCCTTGTGGCAAATACATGTATACCTTTTTAAACAGACCCCCCTGGAGAAAGGCATTATATACATCCATCTGAAAGAGTTGCCAATCATTCTGGGCAGCCAAGGACACAACACACCTAACAGTTACCATTTTCACTACAGGGAAAAATGTGTCATGGTAATCCAGACCTTCTTGCTGAGTAAAACCCTTGGCTACTAGCCTTTCTTTATACCTTTCAACACTTCCATCTGCCTTATATTTCACCTTATATACCTATTTGCAACCAATAGGTGTCTTACCTGAAGGAAAATCCACCACATCCCATGTATGATTGTCTGTAAGAGCTTCAATCTCTAGCTTCATAGCCTGAATCCAGTTATTATCCTTTGCAGCTTGTTCAAAAGAAGCTGGTTCAGTGATAGAAGAAAAGGCTGACAGGTAGACTTGGTATGTAGGAGAAAGGGATGCATAGGAGAGTGAGGTAGTGATTGGATAGGGAGTGACAGAGGAATGTACATAGTCTGTGAGCCATATTGGAGGAGTGGATTTCCTCAAGGGTGGTGGTGAAGCAGGAGATGTGTTGGAATTGGAGTTAGACATTAAAGGAGGAGATATAGGAGTTGGAGTGAGAACATGTGATTGAGGGATGAGAGAATTTTGAGATGTTGAGGTGTCAGTAAGATGTTGTGCTGGAGGTGAATAGGTTGAGCTAGTTGGAAAGGGATCATATGTGAATGATGGAGTAGAGAATAGAATCCTAGATGGTTCAAGGAATGTAGATTTAGGATATTTGAAAGGGAACACTAACTCTCTAAAGGATACATCTCTACTGACAAAGAATGAGCCAGTGGTTATATTGTATAGTTTGTAGCCCTTTTGAGTATGCGAGTAGCCCATGAAGACAAATGGGATCACTTTGGATGAGAATTTATCATTGAAATTGGGTTTAGTTTCATAACACAAGCAGCAAATCACTTTAAGGTGTTGGAAAGAAGGGGCCTTCCCATGGAAAACCTCATAAGAAGATTTGCAGAAAGAACTGAGGAAGGCAATATGTTTATTAGAAATACAGCAATCAGAATGCATTCACCCCAAAATTTTAGAGGAACATAGGCTTGGAACCTTAGTGCTCTTGCCATCTCAAGCAAGTGCCTGTGTTTCCTTTCAGCTATTCCATTCTGTTGAGGGGTGTGAACACATGAACTTTGATGCACAATGCTAAGAGAAGTGAAGAGACTAGTGCATTGAGAGTTGAAAAATTAAAGACCATTATCTGATCTAATAGTCTTGACAGAAGCATTAAACAGAGTTTTAATTAAGGTGAGGAAATTTTTGAGTAGAATAATGAAATCACTTTTCATTCTCATCAAATAAACCCAAGTCATTCTAGAGTAATCATCAACAATATTAAGGAAATATCTATAATCATTGTAAGTACATTATCTATATGGACCCCATACATCCATATGCATAAGCTCTAAAGAAGAGACTGTTTTAGAGGTACCAACAGGAAATAGAAGTCTAGTTTGTCTTGCTAAAGGACAAATTGTGCAAGACAAAGACTCTTTATTGAACAAATGACTATGTATAAAAGGAATTTTCTGTAAAACAGCAGCTGGTGCATGACCAAATCTCTGGTGCCATATTGAAACTGGATGAGAATGAGTTGAAGAGAAGCATTTCTGTGTAGGAACAGGTAGATCTGAAATACTGGAAATAGGAGCTTTGACAGGTGATAGCTTCTTGGTAGGTTGAAGTAAGTATAAACCATCCTTCTCCTTACCAATCCCCTTCACCCTGCCAGTGTAGAGGTCCTGGAATATACAAAAATTAGGAAAAAACCAACACAACATTGCAATTGTTTAGTCAATTTTGAAATAGACAGAAGGTTGTATTTGAAAAGAGGTACATAGAGAACATTTGTCAATTGATTATCAAATAATGAAACGGAACCAAGGTGAGTAACAGAGGTCACTTGACCATTTGGTAGGTGAACTTTACTGACATTAGGTGTGATTAACTCAGGATTTAACAACATTTTCAGGCTAGAAACCATATGATTTGTTGCCCCTGTATCAATCACCCATGGAGTGGATTCAGTGCTATCAGATAAACTAGCATTAAGACAAGTGGATATACCTGCCATGTTGGCTGAAGCTTCCTGTGAAGGGACTGGTTTGTTGATCAACTGCAGAATTTGTTGATACTATTCAGGGGTAAATGTAGACATTGCCATGTATTGACCAGATGGCTGAGCAACAACATTGTGTCCTGATTCATCTAAGTGTCCCATATAACTTGCACTGTTGGCTGAAGGTCCTCTGCTGTTATTCCCAAACTGCTGCACTTTCTCAAAGACTTTCCTCTTGTTATTCTTAACATTTTGTGGATATCCCACCAACTTATAGCAATTCTCCCTTTTGTTTCCTTTCATATTGCAGTAATAGCAGTAAAAAATATTTTTCTTTCTAAACCTGTTAGTCTGCATAGTAGCACAAGCTGTGGGATCATTCAAATCCAGATTCTGCAGAGGCTGAGTGCACTGTGTTATCACATTTGCTTGCAATCTTTGACTTTCATCTTGCATAAGCATGTTATAAGCTTGATTCAATGATGGACTTGGAACTGTCATTAAGATCTGACTACGTGACTATACATAAGTCTCGTTTAAGCCCATCAAAAATTGCATCAACTTCTGTTGTTCTATGTGGTCTGCATAATTTCTATCAGTTCCAGGCAGTGGAACTAGTGACATGTATTCATCCCAGACATTATGCAGTTTAGTGAAATACTCATAAATAGTGGAGGTCCCCTGTGTCATTATGTAAATTTCCCTATGTAGTTGATAGATTCGTGTGAGATTTCTCTTATCAAACCGTTCCTTTAAGTCTATCCAAACTATGTGAGCATTAGACAAATACATCAACCCATTTCCTAGTTCCCTCGACACTGAATTAGTGATCCAAGACAAAACAAAGGCATTACATCTATCCCACTCATGAACTGGGTCTCCTATGTAGTGTTCCTTCTGACAACTACCATCAATGAACCCTAGTTTATTCTTAGCTAACAATTCAACCTTCATCAAATTGCTCCATACAATATAATTTTCTATTCCAGTTAATTGTTGAGGAATTAGAATACAACCTGGAGTATCCATGGATGAAGATAGAGAGGATTCCTTGGATGAATGTCGGTGAATCGTTCAATTGGATCTTCAGCATCAGTCGCCATTTGCAAAAATTTATCAACAACGCGCAACGTAATTCATAATTATGACTATAATGAACTCATAAATCTAGAAATTGAGTTCAAATATTAGGTCAAAATGAAAAAAAATTTACAGAAATGAAGGAGCTATGAAGCTTCGAATATCATATCCATGGCGGAAATTAAGATTGCAGTTCTTCTCTGATCAACAACTGTCTTTAATTTCTCATTCCTCAGCTGGAAAATCCACAGAATTGTGGCTCTGCTACCATGTTGAAAGGAGAAGAGGAGCTGGGTTCAATTGAGAATTAATGTCGGTTGAGAGAGAAGAAGAAGAATTTCAGTATTTTCTGAAAACATAATTAGAGTACAAAGCCATTGGGCCTATTTATACACTTCTCTAACTAACTAACTTAAGTACCTCTAATTGTACTATTCAGCTAATTAACCGTGTAACTAACTAAGTACAAACTTCACTTCACAGAGTACTACTCCACAGCTGCTAACAATTCTACACGATTTTTGACATGTAAATAAATTTTAAGCACGAAAAGTTTTGCCTAGGATTGTTATTGTCTTCCGCTGCGTGTTACGAACACCTATATGCAATCCTTTAGAAGTGCCTTTGGCTGCATGGCATCAAAAGCCATCATAAAATATGTGTACAGTATTTTCAAATTCCTCTTCACCCTATTTCAGTAAGTTACATTACTCCTTGCCATACGTAGAATCCACAGTCTCTCCAATTCTGCAGACTTCTCGGAATATGCTTTGTTGAAGGGAATAAGTGACTGAATTTCTCACTCCGTAGTTCATACTTCATAGGCAACAATATTTTCCACTCAATTCCTTGTAGAAAGTGTACAAGAAAATACTGAGCATTTTCCACTTACGAGCAACTGTATTTAAAAAAGTGTTCACGCATGGAATGCAGAAAGGTATGAAACAAAAAAGTAACATTAGGAATAGCAAAGGCGTTCAACAGTAACGGTTGGCATGATATAAATGCACTAAAACTTGCAGTTTTAATTTCCTTAAATGAGGTGACTTTTGGATTTTTTAGAACATATTTTACAATAAAAAAATAGAGAAAAATAAAAAAAATTGAAAAAAAGATAAATGAGATTAGACTTTTATTGCGCAGTTTTATATTTTTATATAGATATAGATATAGATTATCAATGTTCAATTTTAAATCAATTCGCATCTTTTTGTCATGAATTACATCTGCAATTGAACTCGTGGGATCTTGAACTTCTATATAAGTTTTGTTTTAAGAGAAAAAAAGCAGACAACTTTCTACTACCAAAATATTAATATCCAACTGTGGACATATCGTCTGCATCTACAGCATAACAATCCCTAAGATTCCATCACCCTTAATTAAATCTAGACTTGGGAATAGAAAAATCAAAATAAAGAATATGCTTCTTTAATAGATACTCCCGGCACGTGTGTTACACCTTGTTAAGCTCGAAGAAACACGAGCTTAGAAAGCTCCACAACCTACAATGGAGGAAGCGATCAGAAGCTTCCAAAGGGATCGAAAATCAGAACACAGAAATGGAGTCTCTTGATTGAGTGAAAAGAAAATCAACTTCAATTGTGCACAAACTAGGTTCTTATATACACTAAGACCGACTAATGACAGCTAAACAACAACTAATCTATCTCTAACTATCTAACCAACTAGCAGCTGTAACTAACTAATGGAAAGCAGTAACTAACTATAACTAACTATCGGAATGAACAGTAACAACCACCAACTAAAATAAAAATACACAGTGCAGTAGTGTACTGCTAAATCTTAATACCCTCCCTCAAGTTGGAGGTGGAGGAAACACAACCCTTTCTCAAGACAGTAGCATGTTTGATTCCAGTGAGGGATTGTGTGAGAATGTCAGCGAGTTGATCACCAGTCCTTATGTGATGAAGCAGAATGATACCTTCTGTTAATTTGGACCTGACAAAGTGGCAATCAACTTTAACGTGTTTAGTACACTCATGAAACGCTGGATTCCTGGCAATGTGGAGAGCATATTGACTGTCATAAAATATAGGGATAGGTAGAGCAGGAGGGATAGTCAATTCTGTAAGAACACGATGCAACCAAACAAGCTCACCAACGACCTTCCTAATGGATCTATATTCTGCTTCTGTTTAAGAAAGGGAGATGGTTTCTTGCTTCTTAGATTTCCAAATAATAGGGCAGTTGCCCAAAAGAACAATATAACCTGATACTTATTTTCTAGAGTCAGGGCATGCAACCCAATTAGAATCGCAGTAGGTCTTGACTGAGAAATCAGTATCATTGGACATGAAGAGACCCAAGGTGGGATCCTTGAATATGTATCTAAGCATGTGGTATGCAACATGAAGATGAGACTCTCTAGGATCCTGCATATATTGGCTTAGATGTTGTACTCCATAGGCTATATCAAGTCTAGTGTTGGTGAGAAAGTTTAACTTTCCAACCAACTGTCTATAGAGAGTAGGATCAGATAGGGGTACTCCTTCCTTAGCCTTCAACTTTACTGTGGGATCAAGGGGAGAACATAGACTGGTAGAATGGAGACAGTCATATTCCTTGAGAAGGTCGAGGACAAATTTCCTTTGTGAGATCAAGATTCCACCATTTATGTAAAGCACTTCAAGTCCCAAGAAATAGTGTAGTTTTTCCAAGTCCTTGATCTTAAGTTGTTCATGTAGGAAGGTCTTCAACATTTGAATTTCAGTGAGTTCATTTCCTATCAATAGAACATCATCTACATAGACTCCCACGAACACCACACGATCAAATTTTTTTCTTATAGAACAAGGAGTAATCGTGCATAGAGTGACTGTACCCTCTAGAATATAAAGCCTCAGTGAGTTTAGCATACCATTATCGACTAGCTTGATTTAGCCCATAGAGAGATTTATTCAATCTGCAAACTAGCTCAGAAGAAGAAACTGCAAGCCCTTGGGGTAGCTTCATGTATACTTCCTCATGCAAATCTCCATGAAGGAAAGAATTGTTCACATCCAGTTGAAATAGCTCCCAATTCTTCTTAGCTGTAGTAGCAATTAAAGCTCTAACAGTGGTCATCTTCACTACTGGAGAAAAAGTTTCTGTGTAATCTATTCCAGCCTTTTGTGTATATCCTTTGCGACTAATCTAGCTTTATATCTTTCTATACTTCCGTCTGCTTTGTGTTTGATTTTGTATACCCACTTGCAACCTATGTATTGCTTTCCAGTAGGCAAAGAAACCAATGTCCATGTGTTGTTTGCATGAAGTGCTTCAAATTCCTGAGTCATGGCATCTTGCCAGGAAGGATTGACTGCTGCTTCTTCATAAGAAAAAGGTTCCCTGTCATTACAAATGCTTCTTACAACCTGCTGGCTATAAGTATCCAGGACATCAGGAGTAATATGGTTGCTTTGGGTAAAAAGAGCATTACATATTCAGACAGGTAAGATGGGGTCTTAGATATTCTACTGGACACCCTTTGATTTGCTCTCAATGTAGAGGATGAGATTTGGTCAAATCTTGAGGTGATTACTTGTGGTAATGTGGTGTTGAAAGTAGTAGGTGAGGATATGGTGAAGTTAGGCGTCATTAGAATGGATGAGTGTGTGGTGTGACTAGGTGATGGTGTAGTAGAGTTTTCTCTTTGAGGAGGGTAGGGACTGTAAATGGGATAAGTATTGAAAATATCAGAGTGGTCTTGATGTGTGATAACATCATGCAAAGAATGTGAGGAGTTTGGCATTGATGGGAGTGAAAAAGGAAAGATTGATTCATGAAACACCACATCTCTAGACACACAGATTCTCTTGGTAGTTAGGTTCAGTACTTTGTACCCCTTAACACCAAAAGGCCTACAAAAACATGTGGGGAAGTTCTTGGTTCGAACTTATCTCTGTGAGGTTTAGGAACAGTTGGGTAGCACAGGTAACCAAAGCTTCTTAAATGTGAGCAGTTTGGTTTCTTTCCATACAGCAACTCAAAAGGGCACTTATTTTTCAAGGGTATAATAGGTAATCGATTTATGAGAAAAGTTGCTGTAAGCACACACTCCCCAGTATATCAAGGGGAGTTTGGCTTGAAACAATAAGGCTTTAGCAGTTTCCAATAGGTATTTGTGTTTTATCTCTACTATACCATTTGCTGGGATGTATAAGGACAGTTATTTGGTGTTCAATGCCTTTTGACCGAAAGAATGAGGTGGCTTCACTGCTAGTGAATTCTAGACCATTGTCTGATATGATACACTTTATATTGGTATCAAATTGTGTCTCAACCATGGATATAAAGCTTCTGATGGTATGTAATGGATTAATCTTGCAACTAAGTAGATGAGTCCAAGTGGATCTACTAAAGTCATCTACTATAGTGAGAAAATATTTGAAATTGTCATGAGTGGGTACATGATAAGGTCCCCATAGCTCTATATGCAAGAGATCAAATATGGCAGTGGTGTTTGTGACTTTTAGGGGAAAAGGAAGTCTAGCTTGCCTGGCCATAGGACATATAGAACAAATGAAAGGTTGTTTTGGTGCAAAGTTTACTGGTATGTTAGATATCACTTTCATTTTTATAAAGGGTACATGCCCAAGTCTGTAGTGCCATAACAGGTTCATATCACTTATATCAATTGAGAAAGACTCAGAATTATAAACCCAGTTTGTTTTATTGCAAGTGAAGTTATTTACAATAGGAGATGAAGACACAATGCTTACAGCAGGAGCAGGACTGGGGTGACAGGAAAGGGAAGGACATTGAGTATTTACAGATGGGCAATTTTGACAAGAATGAGAAAAATAGGGTGTTGTAGCAACATTGCTTGTACTCTTCTTTGCTGTTGTAGGACTTCCTTTATTCAAGCAGTCAGAGCAGAGAAGGTACAATCCATCATGGACCTTACCAATCTCTAGAGGTCTCTTAAGAGAAGGGCCCTACAGAAAATAACATGTGTTAGAAAATAAATCCAGATACTTGAGATGTGCTATCAATGAGCTGATAGAGATGAGATTATATTTTAAAGATGGGACAAATAGGACTTTATATAGAGCTATATTGGGTGTAAGAGTTACAGTTCCTACTTCTGTGACTTTGACTCTGTGGCCATTTGGTAGTTTCACAAGTAAGGGATAAGGTAAGGTAATTATGTTCTGTAGGTGTGTTTTGTTAAAGGTCATGTGGTGTGAAGCCCCTGAGTCCAGAATCCATAAGTAAGATTTTGCTTGAAAACATTTGCATGACAGTTTATCAAAGTCTATTAAAGAAGTACATGTCACAATACCTAGAAAATTCACTGTTGCATTGGCTAGAGTTATGCTTGAACTGTCTCCTGTTCCATCACTGTGAAAATGTTGAAGTAGCCTTATCACTTGATCATATTTCTCCTTTGAAAGGTTCATATTCTGGTTATTGTTACTTCCTTGGGTTTCTAGATTTTCTCCTTGGTTTGACATCATCTCTAGTGGCATAGCCTGTACACCAGCTATATCGTTTGCTGCAACATTCTTCTCCCTATTGTTCCTGAGATATTGATTATGATTGTTCGAATTGTAACTATGAGCTCTTTGTCGATTATACTGTTGTGGATATCCATGAAGTTTGAAACATTTATCCTTAATGTGACATTGTCTCTTGCAGAAATCACAATAGGGCCTGGGTTTGTTGTTCACTGAGAAATTTGTTCTGAATCCTCTTGGAGCTGTCAGATTAGTATTCATTGCAGTAGACTCAAAATTTAATTGATTTCTTGGTCGAAATTCTCTTTGTTTCTCCTCTTGCACGAGAAGAGTAAAAGCTTGTTCCATTGAAGGCAGGGGATTCATCATTAGAATTCTCCCTCGAACCACAGTATAGACCTCATTCAAGCCCATTAGGAATTGTATCAATCTTCTGTCCTGTTCAACTTTGTGAATATTCTCTTTTGCACCACAAGTGCATTGTAGTTACAGATGGACTTTGCACTCAGATTAGTTAATTCTTCCCATAGTTTCTTCATTTTAGTGTAGTATCCAGTGATGTCGAGTACTCCTTAGCTCAAGTCATTGATTTCCTCTTGGATCTGGTATAATTTTGCTCCATTTATTTGATCATAATGATCTTCAAGTTCTCTCCACAGTTCAACTGAACTATTCACATACTCCACACTGTCTACAATTTCCTTTGCAAGTGAATTCAAAATCCACGAAGTTACCATATCGTCACACCTCTCCCATTGCCTAAAACTTAATGAATTCGAATTAGGCTTTACACATTCTCCAATGTTGAAACCTAATTTGTTTTTAACATATAGTGACCTCAACACACATCTCCTCCATGAACGATATTCTAGTCCATCAAAATGTACTGGAACTAAAACTAGACCAGGGCTATCAGAGGGATGAATATAAAGTGGACTACTCACATCGATTATCGATTGAATCTCAGTTGTTGTCGCATTTCCAGTGTTTGTATCACCTATCACCATGACTGCTTGAATAAGAAGAAAAATTGGTTGAGTGAGAAGATGAAAATGCAGAATTCCTCGATCGAATGACCTGAGAAATAAGCCCTAATTTTCGAGTGCGAAGAAGAGAGTAGACTGCAATCTATAATTCAGTGGATCGTCTCATCGCGAGAACTTGCTCTGATACCATGTTAAGCTCGAAGAAACATGAGCTTAAAAAGCTCCACAGCCTACAATGGAGGAAGCGATCAGAAGCTTCCAAAGGGATCGAAAATCAGAACACAGAAATTGAGTCTCTTGATTGAGTGAAAAGAGAATCAACTTCAATTGCGCACAAGCTAGGTTCTTATATACACTAAGACCGACTAATGACAACTAAGCAACATCTAATCTATCTCTAACTAACTAACCAACTAGCAGTTGTAACTAACTAATGGAAAGTAGTAATTAACTATAACTAACTATCGGAATGAACAATAACAACTACCAACTAAAATAAAAATACACAGTGCAATAGTGTACTGCTATAATCTTAATACACCTGTATACCAAGTCATGCAATAAAATAATGAAATATAATATCAAATTACAATTAAAAGATGTGTTCCAAAGAAAACAATAAAATCATTTCCCCTGGAGCAATTAATCTACAAAGGAAACCAATAGAAAATGCACATTAACGCTGGACTTGAATGCAATAAATTTAGATGTATCATAAGTTTAGAGCCATGACTTATAATTCAATAGTATTAGGGAGAAATTAAGCTACAAAAGAAATCATTAGAAGATATACACTAACTCTGGATTTGAAAGCAACAAATTAAGTCTCATTAGCTTCGCAAGTTATGACTTGTAATGGAATGGTATTATCAAAAGTATGTGCAGGAATACATATACATTATCAATTTAAAGTATTTCATAGTCTTTTTTAGCAAAATCTCATGATAAAGTAATTGTTGTGTGATCAAACCAACAGTTTGAAATTAGAAATTGCATAATTTAAATTTTATATTTACTTACCTATATAGTAAATTAAATGAACAATTTTCAATAGAATTTTGTGCACTTTTAACTTACCTTTTGTATTTATTATCTCTCTTCTCATGTTTTGTCATTTTTCAGACAGCAACTCCATTATCGAGTAAAACATTTCAGTATGCACAATATTTACTAATAGAGTTAATTTTTTAAAAAGAAACAATACTAAAGATATCACGTCAAAACGATTCTGTCGCCCATGTACTAATTACACTATATAATAAATATTCTACCAAAGAGTAATTCTTTTCAATATTTTTTGTTTATTCGGTTGTTATTTGGCTCTACTATAATATTTGAGACACATAACAGTACTGATCTATAATCTTTTAGTAATCCTTTCTCAACACAAAGCTTTAGGGTTCTAAATAATAATGAGAATATAGTTGACCTCGCATTCCATAAATTGCGTATAAATTTCAATATATGTTATAATGTATGCGAAACAGTATAAGAGCACAATTTAATATTAATATGTAATTCACAAGGTGGCATGCATATGTTATGTCATGGGTGGCTTTCCAACCATGCCCCATGACCCCTTGGACGCGCCCCGTGGCGTCCCAACAAGCCTCTCAACGCCTAGCGTCACGGACGGCTCCGTGGTCTTGGCCGCGCCAAGTGACAAGCGCGCAGGTGCCTCTGTCGCCCCCACCAATTTCC
>ML418584.1:78366-97462 GCA_005239525.1 Nicotiana knightiana | reverse complement strand
CCCAGATTATATTTGCAGCGCCCGTTTAGTCTTTCTATAAGACATAGTTGAGCGTGATCAAAGGACACGTCAAAATGATAAAGGTACAAAATAGAAAAATAAAGAAAAAGCCAAACTATAGCCTTTCTGGAATCGGGAGGAAGAGAAGTATCCGCACCCCCGGGAGTAGTAGATGCTAGGGGTGTTCGTTGGTCGGTACGGTACGATATTTAGACATTTCAGTTAAGTATTTTTGGTATTTGGTTTTGTAAAATACTATACGAATACCGTACTAATTAAATTCGGTATGGTTCGATTTTTCTCCTTTCAGTTTCAATTTATTCGGCTCGGTAACTTCGGTTTATTCGGTTTGAATGGTAACTAGTTCATAGAGTCATAGACGATAATATTCTTAATTAAAGTACTCAAAAGTACACAACTAAAAATATTTGTTGATAAAAGTTTTGTCCAAAACCAGCATATATCAACCTAGAGAGAGAAAACATAGAGAAATGTCTTGTTACTTGCTTAAAATTAATTGATGAACTTAGTGAATAAAGGAAAGTAAAATTTTAGATTTCTTATACTTATGTTATAATTAATAAAATATGTATTGTGTAATACAATATATATTTCGGTATGGTATTGGTATTTCGGTATTTCATTTTAAAATACCAAATACCATACCTAATACCATTTTCATTTAAAACTTAAACCAAATATCATACCGAATACCAAAATATCGAATACCGAATACTAAAATTTTGATATCGGTACGGTAATTAGGTATTTGCCAAATTATGCATAGCCCTAGTAGATGGTTCCACCGATGGATCAACATTTCCCCCATCTTGGTCTTCGACATCATCGCCTTCCGATCCCTCTTCAGTTTTTGAAAACTCGGAACCGGAATCAGAAGAACCTGGAGAGTCAGACTTAGTCGGGAGTCCATTTTTTGCAGCCAACTCAAGCTCTCGGGCCTTAGCAGTTTCGGCATCAATGTCAATGATACCAATCTTAACCTCTTCTAAGGTTTTTCTCCTCATGCTATACATGGAATAAGTGTTTTCAACAATGAGGGAAGCCGTTCGGCGCTTAAGTTTTTCTTTGAGTTGAGTAACCTCAGCGGAAAGGTTTTCCAGGGCGGACCTAGCAGATTTGAGACTGACGTTGAGCTCACAAACATTTGAACTAAAGAGCCTATTATTCTCAATAGTTTCCCTGTACTTCTCTTCTAGCTGGGCATGTTTTGCTCCCGCAGCAGCAAGCTCTTCACTTTTGGAGTTCAAGGCTGCTTCCAAATTAATCACTCTTTCAGCGGAGGCAGCCTCACGATAGGTTGCTGCAAGAACGGTGTTCTGGTCTTCTGCCTATTTGGCCTTGGTTTCATAAAAACTAACCCTCAGTGGACCAATTCCCGAGCTAAGGGTTATCACTTCTTGCTCGCTTTGCCGCAAACAGGCTTCCAAAACAACGGCCTCGATAGCCTTGGTTTCCAGTTCTGGGAGGCGGAGAACAGTCTAGTCTCGTTCTGCCAAAAGCTGATCCCATTCAGAAGTAAGTTCTTCCTTCCCACGAATTAGCCTTTGAAGGTCCTTAGAAGCAAGAAAGTTGGACTACAAAACAAGAGGTAAAACTTAGAGTACATTTGTTCAAAAGTAGAAGAAATAACAGAAGAAGAAAGGAATGTACCGCTGCAACATTATGCATAGAATTGATCAAAAAACACTCCCCGAGAGTGCCTGAATCTTTTCCCGGTCTTTTTCTGAAGCCAAGGGCTTCAGATAATTAGCAAGCTCCACTGGACGAGATAGCAAGTTGCACACGGTAGAAACTAAGAGAGTAATGTTCCTCTTCCTTTTATGATCTTCAGAAGGGGAAACATAATTTTACCCCAAATTCCCATGAACTAGGGACTGTGGAAGAGGGACATCTTCTTCATGGTCAGGTGCGATCGATGAAAATGATGTAGTAACCGCTGTTGGAAGAATGGATGAACATGGAAATGATGTAATTGTTGCTGCTGGTGGTGAAGGTGGAAATGAAGCTGATGAAGTTGAAGAGTAAGAAGCAGCTGCATCAAATGCAGTGCTGGTTGTTTGATGCTCACCAACTAAAGACGGCACGAACCTGGTACTCAGCCCCACAGTACCAGTTACAGTAATTGGGGCCCCCAAGCGAAAGTTAGCATATTCAACTAAATCATATTCTCCCCAAAGTGCTGAGACGTCATCTTCAGTTGGTGCAATTGTCTCAACAGTCGAGCATCCTGTTGAGATGATGATAATCGCAGCCTTCTATGTAAATAAGCTCCCTCATCACTAGATTTTCATCATCATCGATCATCATAGTGTCTATGACCGGCCCGGAAGGAGGACGAGCCATCATCGCCACAGGAGATGACTCGGGGGTATCAACCTTTGCCATCTTATTCTTTTCCCCGGCTGCAGAGGAACGTCTTCTCTTTGGTTGTTTGTTCTCTGGCTGCGGACTCCGTAAAGAAACATTTGTGCCCGAAGCAAACCAGGAGATGCCTGTTCGAGTAAGTGCCTCCTAAAGTAGCCTTGCCGCATTAGCAGGTTCAACCAAAACATCCTCCTCGGGGACATCAACTGAGCCCGCAGGTAGACCTAATTTCGTGAACAAGTCAGAAGGGTTATACCAAGTTCTTCATATACAAAAAGTGGAAACAAGGTAAATTAAAGTTACCTTAATTTTGGCCTTCCACCCGTATTTAAGAGACAACTCTTTCCACAAACGAGTTTAGGGCGTTGTGATGTTCAAGATCTTATGATTCCACAGATCTAAACCTTCGTTCCATTGAGTTGCTGAAACATGCGAAGGGTGAAGAAATTATATGGAAACAGAAGAACATCTAGTAAAGAGAATACTATACAAGGAACTTACGAGAGCGGTTCCAAAAAACCGAAAAAGATGAAGCTATTGTTGAAATAACATCACTGGTGAAAACTGCAATGAATTGTTTCATCCACCCATGGTTGTTGTCATCATCCATGCTAGACAAAAAAGCATGGTGGCCACGCTTACAAAGGTTTATCATTCCCCCGCAGAAGATTTTGGTGGAATAGAGATTCATCATATGAGCTAAGGTTAGCTCCTCTCTAGCTTCTTGGCACAAATGCCGAAGGAACGCGATCGTCCTCCACACTGAAGGACTTACCTGTGCCAAACACACCTGGTAGCGGAGACAAAACTCCGCAATCATGGAATCAAGCTCTCTGCTCAAAGAAAACTCACCCAAAGTAAAGGGATACGTGAAAAAATATGTAAAGCCTTCCTTGGGAAGGGTCACTCGCTTCGATAAATCAAGAGCAATAATATATAACTCAGGGCAGCGACAGTCCTTCTTCATATCATGAATATTGGAAGGACGAATGGAAAAAGGGTATCTACTAACAACACATGTATGAGGGTTAGCCGTAGAATATTTCTCTTCAAAATCCTTCGAAGTACTAAGACTTCTTGGGATGATGGAACCCACTGTTGGAGGAACAGAATACTCGGTTTTGTTCTTGCTCTTCAAATAACCAATGCGTTTCGATGAAGAAGCCATTAGAAAAGGAGAAGGAAAAGATTTTATGTTTGTAGAAAATTAGAGAAGGGATAGAAAACAAGGATGCAAATCAGAAGCTCAAGCAATTGTGAAACACAAAGGAAAATGAAGTTGCGTATAAGTAAAATTTTGGCGGCTAAATTCATGGCCATGATTACCTCGATAATCGGCAAAAGCTGTGCTGAATCATAGGATGACACGTGTTCGGGTCATTAAATGCGGAGAGACGTGCGTCTAATCATCTGTCAGAAACTTCAAAGGGAGTTATAGTAATTACCGCCAAAAAGGTGTTTCTACCAACTTCCTGAGAACTCAAGATTGTGTCACTGGAAATTAGGGGGACTATCTGTATAGGAAAAAATATGACATGACACATGGCCACTTAAATGAAGGACATGTGGAACACAATATTAGAATGGCCACCAAACATAGCTATTCCACTTGTCACCGGAAGGAATAAAAATCATAAAAGGAGTATTAAATGCTTTGCGCCCGGTAACATTTAATACATAATATTTTGCAGCATTAAGGATGATGGCCCGTTACAAGGAATTTGGCATTTATGACTAACGTTACATCTTCATCACTGACCCTCATAATTGACATTAAATAAGGGCATGATCATAAGAATTCCTTCCCTAGACATAACTATAAATAGGGAGCTCAGTTATTATTGTAGAGGACACGAATTTTCTAGCTAACTTGCACTACATTCTATACATAATTTTAATACAATTTTGCTATCTCACTTTTTGATCTCATCATTATTGTGCCCGGAAACCCTATTCCCAGACTCGTTAGCTCTGCCATTCCATCTACATTTTAAGGTTAAGTATTTTATATTTTATTAGTTATTTTATCAGTTTTCGGATCAAATTAATTCACTCTTCTAGAAACCAAAAACAAATTTAAATGTACCATTTTACGGGTAAACAATTTCATGTTTAATTAAGTATATGGATATTATTAATTGTATGCATGATGTTTGACTTTTATTTTGTTTCCATGTTTTTCCAGTCATATGTATATATGTATTTGATTGGAGTAATTATTATGGTGAACTATAACAGTTAATGTGGTGTGGTTTAGAAAGACACAAGTCATAGCAACATCGGAAATTGTTGATCAAGAATTTTCGAGATTCAAGAAAAGACTACTTCCGCAACTTAATGATGAGTCCAGAACCTAAATGTGGTTCTTTTTGCCAAGTAGGACGGTAAGTGTAAAAACATAAGAGTGACCATTCTACATATAGCGCTCTTTTAAAGAGCGCTATACTTTAACGGAGTTTTGGCCGTTAAAGTATATCGCTCTTTAAAAGAGCACTATATATATATATATATATATATATATATATATAACGCCAATGTAAACCGCACTATACCTGTTTGTGGGCCCACCCATAAGTCTCATGCGTTTAACTGACATAACAATAATTCAAATGGGTATAACGCCCTTTAAAAGAGCACTATACCTAAAAAAATTCAGCCCGTCGAGCTAGCCATTGTCTTATTTAAAGGCGTTAGGATTTTACAAAAATTCATTCAAAAAATATTCTAACTCCCGTTCAAATATTCTAAAAAAAAAAATCAATGCGTCCCACATCCTGTGTGCTTCAAAGCAGCCGCTGGCCTAAGGGCATCCAATCCCGCCCGACTATGCTATCAGGATCATCCTCATCACATCGCCTCTTTATAGCAGGATGCGCTACAACATGATCATCAGTGGTGCTGGCAGGATCGGTAGAATGTACCGTCGGTCCAGTAGAAACCTACAGAAGAATAAGTCAGCTCAGTATAAGAAAGTATATATTAAGTCACAACAATTTAGATTGTCTTACCATGGTCTCGTCGGGCTCCTGAATATAATCATCCATCACAGCCATTTCAGCAATGCACGAAGGGCCCTCCGTGACGGGCGGGGATGAAGCCTTAATAAGAAAATTAATAAAGTTATGGAAAATAAATGAGAAAAGTAAAAAAAAATTTAAATCTAATACTAATAAAACCATACCTGGTAAGTATGCATCCCAATCCTCTCCAGTAAGGTCCATGCCCGTGATCAATAATAGACCTGACGGGGTCACCTGCGAAGTCCCTGGAGTGAGCTGCATCCCAAGGCTGTATGACGATATGCTGCTGAGATACTCGTGCGGCTCATGTAGGTCACCCGACAGAAAACATCAACATCATCAACAGGGGCCTCAACGCCCCCTGCTGGGGACCACCTCCTTGCCGCCCACCACGACCCCGTGCGGCACCCCTGCCTCGTCAGGCACCCCTACCTTGTGTGACACCCCTGCCTCGCTGGTACTGCTCTGGCACCACATAAGCAGGGTCGTGTCCCAAGCGCTAGTCCTCTCGAGCTCGCTGCAGTGTTCGGGCAGGAACCCCTACAAGCTGCCGGCCATAATCGTGCAAAGCGGCTGCTCCCTCACCGGCATGCTGCTGCACATCTGCAGTCCCATCTGGCAGACTATATGTAGTTCATTAGCCTGCACAACGTATAAAAAGTAAACTACAGATATTGCACTAAGTTATAGTTATATAATTAATAATAATAGAAAACATACCATGGCTTCGTGCCGCCCGGTGTATGGAACATACCGATCGCCAGCTTCATGAATGGGATTCCCGACAAAAAGTTGGGTAACGCGGCGGTACGAGGGATTATAGAGCTGAATAGTCTCCGTTTGGATCTGTGAAAGGGGATGGGGTGGGGGGTTGGGGGGCGAAATCAGGTTAGCTCGCTGGTCCCAAGTATGGACATGCGCCTCTATCCATGCTACATATGTGTCGTCTACCCTGGAACGATCATCCTTTTGATAATGTGTAGCCTCCCATGTAGGCCCCCTCGGTATATACTGCGGACGGCCAAACTATCGAAGTAATCGCTCTGTGACATGATACTCCACAATATCAAGGCACATCAGCGGGACGGAAGTGCTCCAAATCAGTCGGCGGACCGAACAATCATCGGGCAGGCCACCTATCAAGTCGTTGCTGTATGGCATCCAGATGAACTATCAAATAAAAACAGAAAACGTGAGTATGCGCAACACATGTGAAGCTATACCAAGTAAGTTTAGGTACACATTTACCTGTGCGCCCTCCAGCATATCCCCCACATCCCTGCAAAGGGGGAGATTATGCCGAACATCGTAATCTCGTACATATCCACGCCGGAGAACCCACCTCCTAGATAGAGGGAGAAACGGAGGTGGTACATCCGGAGGCTTTGGTGGTAGAGGTGGCTGCAACTGCAGGAACCACTCCCAGGCCCAAACCTAACATACAAAGTTGGCGTAAAGTTTAAGATAAATTGTGACTAGAATTGGAAGGAACGAACAGAGGTATTCGAATATGTTGTCACCTGTAGAAACAAAAAAAATCCACATATGTCATGCTAGGTTCCCATGCTCGCCCGACTCAGATGCCTGTACATGTAGGCGAGAACAGCAGCGCCCCAGCTGTACTGGGGTAAATCATCTAGCATCTGAAGATGATGAAGAAATCGCAAGCTGACTAGGTTCCCCGAAGTGTTCAAGAACAAAAACCCACCAAACAGAAGGATCATCAACAACCTCGTATACCGGTGAATATGTAGATCATCTGTCTCGCCTATGATGTCGGGGTCCAATATCTCCAAATGCTGTCTAATAGCTGTCAAACTCATGCGAATGGCCCCTGAGTATGCAGTCTCATCCTGTGGCCTGAAGCCAGTGAACTGCTGCAGCATGTCCAAATACTGGCCACGCGTCATCTCTCTCATGCCCTGAGGTAATGCAACATGCAGTCCATCAACGGGCAGCCCATATAAATCCTCCACGTCCTGCAGCGTGATGGTGGCCTTGCCAATGGGCAGGTGGAAAGTGTGCGTCTCCGGTCGTCACCACTCTATCAGGGCCGTGATCAAAGACAAGTCGAGCTGCAGCCGCCTGATCTCAAAAATCCTGTAGAAGCCCATATCCCGCAGGCACTGGACTACACGGGGATGGAGAACTCTTTCATTCATAAAATCCCATAAGTCGTCCACTCTCTTAGCGCAGAGAGTCTGGGCTAGTTGTATTGGTAAAAAATAAACTTCACACGTGTAATAATTTTGATGACAAGGCAATCTACGTGGGTCAATGGAAACATGACAGCTGGTCAGAAGTTTAGAAAAATGTACGAGGCAAAGAGGAATAGAATAGAATGCACACGAGACAATTAGATGCGGGAGTTCCAGTCTAATTGAGGTGTTGAAGAGACACGGTCAGAATGAACCAAGGCAGAATAAAAGGCAGATTCAAAGGTCTTGAATCAATGAGCTAAACATTACATAATCTTCACGCAATAGTTACGATTACCAATTGTAACGTTACGTTAATAATATTATTAGTCATTAATGCTCAATCATTAAGAAGAGTAGACGTTATATTAAGAAATTTCCTATAAAAGGGAGTAAAACCTCACTTGTATACACACGTTCGAACCACTACTAAAATATGCTTACTTTTATGCTATCTTAATGCTTTCTTATTTACAAGTCTAAATCCTATTATTAGCTAATCTCTTTGGTTATCAGAAGCTTAAGTACTTCTTGAAATAGCTTTGACTAAGAATCCAATTCTTTGGTTAAAAATAATTGGTTCCGTTACCGAAAATCTGATAATATTTATTTTTTCGTGAATAACCTTATCGAATCATGTCGAATACCAATGACAACAACTAACAAACAACTGGAACCCCAGTTCTATCGCCTCAGGAATCCCCACGAGGTTCAAGGGACAACTCCCCAGAAAGATTTACAACTCACAACAATGATCAAATAGGAAACGAGCAAACAGGAGAACAAGACCCTGTGAAGCAGTTGGTTGGTGAATATGTGAGTGAGGCTCTTCAAGCTTTCATGAGGGGGTTATAAACTGTGCCGCCCACGCCTCCTCCAAACAACACCGCGACTGTAGAAAATCTACAATCTGGACTAGCAAATTCAGGAAGTAAAGGCACTCTAAATGAATCACTTGGAGGAATACCAGGTATGTCTAATAATTCAGATTTACAATCTTTAATACTAACCTTGCAGAAATAGGTGAAGGAACAAAACGATCGCATAGAGCAAATTCCTGGAGTACCACCTGTCATCAAGTGTATTGATATTGACAAATACTCTCAACAACCCTGGAAGCCAAGTGCAACACCTTTACCGATTCCCAAGAAATTCAAAATGCCTGATGTACCAAAGTATGATGGGACAACTGATCCACGAGATCATGTTACTGCTTTCACCACAGGAGTAAAAGGCAACGACCTGACTAAGCAAGAAATTGAATCTGTGTTGGTCAAAACGTTTGGAGAGACACTCACCAAAGGAGCACTAACATGGTATTCTCTGTTGCCCGAAAATTCTGTTGATTCTTTTGTCGAGCTTGCAAATTTATTTATAAAAGCACATTCCGGTGCAAAAAAAGTGGAAAAGAGAATGGAAGACATATTCAAAATAAAACAGGGAGATACGGAGTTGCTTCGCGAATTCGTAGACAGGTTTCAACGTGAAAGGATGCTTCTACCAAGAGTACCTGACAATTGGGCAGCTATGGCCTTTGCAAGTAATTTGAACGATAAAAGCTCTGAAGCCATGAGGAGACTCAAATAGAGCTTGAGAGAGTTCCCAGCTATGACATGGAATGATGTTTATAACATGTACAACACCAAATATGAATTGAGGAAGATACTATTGCCCAATCAAAAACAGAAGACATGATGAGTTCTAGACGCTCCGAATTAGAAAGGAGAACTGGAAAAATAGGTACGATCCATACATGGGACCTTCGGGACGAGAGGATCGTTCCAAATTTGAAAACCCCCGGTTTGGTCACAGACCATAGAATACATATTCGATCTCATCATCAAGATCTAGAAAGGATCAAGATGAGTGAAATAGAGGTAATACAAGAATTGGAGATTACAATTACAATGTAAGTACTTCCGAATTAATTGCAGTATTAATAAATATGGGTGAGAAAGTTTGATGTCGCAAAGAAATGAGATCAAATCCAAACAGAAGGAACCCAGACTTCTGGTGTGAATTTCACAATGATCACGGGCACAAAACATCAGACTGCAGGTTATTGCAAGGTGAGGTAGAACACTTATTAAAACAAGGTTATCTAACAAAACTGTTTAGTGAAAAAGGTAAACATGCATATATAAAGAATAGGCAGGAGCCCCCAAAACCACCATCTCCGAAAAGAACTGTAAATGTAATAAATGGAGGAGAAGAGGTAAATGGCGTAACTTATACTTCAGCAAGAAGGATGACCAAGTTCACAGTGACCCATGGGAAACGGACTCGTGAGACTTTGGAGGCTGACAACATCTCATTCGACGACTCGAATGCTGATGGATTACTGCTTCCACATAACGACGCACTGGTAATATCTCTACTTATACATGTACGTAAAAACATTATTGATTGATCCAGGTAGCTCGATCAATATCATTTTGCTGAGGGTTGTGGAACAAATGTTTATGGGGAATCGTGTAATTCCAAAAGCACGTTCCTTGTCCGGGTTCGACAACTCTAGTGTCATAACAAAAGGAGAAGTTGAGCTTAATACCTATGCAGAAGGCGTTGTCAAGGAAACGAAATTTCAAGTTATAGATACAGATATGGCTTATAAGGTAATCACGGGGAGACCATGGATCCATGACATGGATGCAGTACCATCCACCCTGCATCAGGTAATCAAATTCCCTTCCAGATGGGGAATCCAACAAATTCAAGGTGATCAGCAGACTTCAAGAAACATCAACTCAGTGATGCATTCCAATAAAAAAGAAATAGCGGAGGAATAAAAAGATGAGGGAGCAACTCGAACAGACACGGAAGAAAATAATAAAGACACGGTGAATCAAATCACCACGAATGTCACATCTAGACATACAGACATGGATTCCAGACCTGATGTTATTCAAGAACCAGAAGAGAATGAAAATATCAAGACAACGACTGAGGAGCTCGAAGCTGTTCCACTGTTCGAGCTTAAGCCTGAGCACAAAATCCACATAGGAGCAAGGCTAAGCCCGACCAGAAGAGGTAAGTTAAATGAATATTTAAAAGTTAACGCATATTATTTTGCTTGATCCCATTCAGATATGATAGGTATACCCCCAGAAGTGATGACTCATAAACTAAATGAAAACCCAACCTTCGTACCTGTCAAGCAAAAGAAAAAAAAACAGAGGTCGTTAAAGAATCAGGAGATCGATGAAGAGGTACAAAAACTCTTAAAAATCGGTTCAATATGTGAGGTAAAATATCCTAATTGGTTAGCTAAAACCGTAGTGGTACCTAAAAGGAACGGTAAATGGAGAGTATGCGTAGATTATACGGATTTGAATAAAGCATGCCCAAAAGACTCATTTCCATTACCGCACATAGATCAAATGATTGATGCCACTACAAGTCATGAATTATTAAGCTTTCTAGATGCATATTCTGGTTACAATCAGATAAAAATGGACCCCTCAGACGAGGAGAAAACCTCCTTTATTACAAACAGGGGGACTTATTGTTACAAAGTCATGCCTTTTGGCTTGAAAAATGCTGGAGCCACGTATCAAAGGCTAGTGACCAAGATGTTCCAGGAACATCTGGGGAAAACAATGGAGGTGTACATTGATGACATGTTTGTAAGTCAACGAAGGCAGAAGATCATTTCCAACATCTCTCAACTACTTTCGAGATCCTCCGCAGGTATAACATGAAGTTAAATCCAGAAAAATGCTCCTTTGGCGTCGAATCAGGTAAATTTGTGTTTTCTCGTATCAAATAGAGGCATTGAAGTAAATCCTGCTCAAATTAAAGATATTGAAGAAGAACCTGATGTACTAACGAGCAAAAAGGAAGTTCAAAGGTTAACAGGTAGGATTGCAGATTTAGGAAGATTCACCTCCAGATCTTCAGAGAAGAGTTTGAAATTCTTCTCAGTACTAAAGAAGCAGAATCAGTTCGAATAGACTGAAGAATGTCAACAAGCTCTTAAATACTTGAAGGCTTATCTATCGAATCCCCCACTACTGTAGTCAACAAGCTCTTAAAGACTTGAAGGCTTATCTATCTAATCCCCCACTACTGTCTAAACCAAAGGAAGGGGAAAGGTTATACATTTATCTTGCTGTGGCAGAAATAGCCATAAGTGCAGTCCTGGTAAGGGAGGACAAAGGTAAGCAATCTCTTATCTACTATGTAAGTAAGTCCTTACTAGATGCTGAAAATAGATATCCTCATCTAGAAAAATTAACCTTGGCTCTAATCATGGTAGCTACAAAGTTAAGACCGTACTTTCAGGGTCACCCAATTACTGTTGTAACTTCCTATCCTTTGAGAAATAATTTGCATAAGCAAGAAATTTCAGGTAGACTGGCTAAATGGGCAATAGAACTAAGCGAATATGGCATAGTCTATCAACCTAGGACTGCAATAAAGTCTCAGGTTTTAGCCGATTTTGTCGCAGATTTTAACACTAGCTTAATTCCTGAAGTAGAAAAAGAGTTACAAATTTTTACCGGAGGTAATCCAGGAATATGGATTCTATTCATCGACGACTCTTCTAATATCAAAGGAGCCGGGTTGGGAATTGTTTTAATACCACCTTCGGGTGAAAAGATAAGGCAAGCTATTAAATGTTATCCCATTACTAACAATGAAGCGGAGTACGAAGCTGCCAGGATTCGAATTAGCACGAGAACTCTCAATTGAGAAGATCGTGATCAAAATTGACTCTCAACTAGTGGTGAACCAGATGCAGGGGACTTATACTGCTAGAGAGACTCGCATGCAACAGTATCTGGAAAAGGCACGAGTCTTGGTGAAGCAGTTCCAGTCATGGAAGGTTATGCAAGTACCTAGAGAGGAAAAATTAGAAGCAGATGCGTTAGCTAATCTTGCAGCAGTTACCGATGTAACGAATAAAGACAATGCTATTGTGATACACTTATTTCATTCAGCAATTGACCAGGACAAGAATGAGGTAACATTTAATAATATAACCTGGGATTAGAGAAACGAAATTGTAAACTTTTTGCAGAATGGTACCGTGCCTGAAGATAAGAAAGAAGCTCAAGCACTTCGTCGAAAAGCTGCACGGTATTGCCTAGTTCGTGGCACGCTGTATCGCAAAATGTTCGGAGGTTCCCTAGCAAGGTGCCTTGGAACAAACCAAACTGAGTACGCGATGAAAGAAGTACACGAAGGACATTTTGATGGATATAGTAGGACCTCTACCCCCAGCCAGAGGAAAAGTACCATTTTTACTTGTATTAACAGATTATTTATCAAAATGGGTGGAGGCAGATGCTTTTAAACAGGTGCGAGAAAAAGAAGTGAAAAGTTTCATATGGCGAAACATCATATGCCGTTTTGGTGTACCAAAGGAAATTGTATGTGACAATGGCCCACAATTCATAGACTCTCAAATCACAGAATTCTTCCAAAGCTGGCAAATCAAGCGAATCACTTCTTCACCATATCATCCCATGGCTAACGGGCAAGCTGAGTCAACAAATAAAATCATTGTTAACAATCTGAAGAAACGATTGGAAAAAGCTAAGGGAAATTGGCCTGAAGAACTACTAGCAGTATTATGGGCTTATAGAACTACTGCAAAGACAGCCACGGGAGAAATCCCATTCGCGCTTGTTTACGGCTCAAAAGCTCTAATACCAGTAGAAATTGGTGAACCGAGCATGAGATTCACAACAACAACAGAAGAAACAAACAATGATGAGCTGAGAACAAATCAGGATTTACTCGAGCAAAGGAGAGAAGCTGATTTAATACGCATGGCAGCTCAAAAGCAAATCATAGAATGATATTACAACAAAAAAGCTCACCTCAGATACTTCAAAATTGGAGACTCTGTCCTTAAGAAAGTTTTTCAATCAACAAAGGAGGCTGGAGCAGGAAAATTAAATCCAAATTGGGAAGGACCCTACAAAGCGCGTGGTATTGCTGGAAAAGGTGCTTATGAGCTGGAAGCCATGGATGGCAGAATTTTACCAACAAGTTGGAATGCTGTTCACTTGAAGAAATATTACTTCTAAGGAAAAGGAATACCCACGATCAGGTATCATTACGTTCAATTTTATTTAGTACAGTTGAAATTATACTAACCATTTTAGATGATAGGCAAAAAGCTAACCCATAACCAGATGATGATATTAGACCTGAATAGACACGAGGAAAAACTGAATTCCCGGTCTAGGGTTAACAACTTTATGATGGAAGTTTCAAAGGGTTAAACAGTCATCATCTAAACTATATACCTTCGAGTCGCATATGTTTTTCCTTTTCAGGAAAAGGACCACAAGAAAGGAATAGTCAAGTGCTTGAGATTTCATTTTTCAAAGCTCAAACACTTGGGGGACTATACCGTATGGAAAAAGGCAAAGAAGACTATCAAAAGAGTCAGAGTTCAAGCCTGAAGATCCATTTTTCCCAAGAATTCAAAAGTTATGAGCAGAATCAAAGATCCAAAGACAAAAACACAAAGCCTGATTCAGAAACCTACAAAGAACACATTCGTGAATATAAACGAATGTTTAGGTTAAAGGTAGAATTTAGTTACGGGAAGAAATTCATACCTCCGTGTTTATTCAAAATCCTGTTGTAAGAGAAAACAGTTATGAAAGAGTCATAGACGATGCTCAAACACATGTAAAATGTTACGAAAGTTCGAATAATATAAAGACTTTATGCAAAACATTATTCAGAAAAAACATGTTAATTCCTATCTCTTTTTTGTATGTTTACACCATTATGAAGTTGAGACGTCTTCTTCATTAAGTGTCATTCAGAAAAGGGCCCTCTTTTATAAATCGTGCTTATTTAAAAAAGACACGAAATACTGAAGCATTTTTAATGCAAAATTAAATACCAAAGGGGTAAAACAAAAACCCGAATGTAAAGCATGCAAACACTTAAGAGTAAAACGAAAACTCGAAAAAACACAAGTCATGCTAAGAAATGTAAATATTAATATTATATAATGGTAAAAACTAAGTATTTTTGACTTAGTTTAAACCAAAAGTGTTTATACAAAGTTGCCCCTAAGTTGTCATTGGGGACTTACTAAACCAAACTTCACCCCCAAATGGAACCGGGGGTAACCACCAATTGTTCCAAAAAAGAAAAAGAGAAGGGTTGATAATCACTTTCACTAGACACTGGGAGGATTATCTTCATCAAAAGAAGGAGAAACCTGAGATGGAACGGGTTGGGCAGCAACTTCATCAGGCACAATCTCATCACCCACTGGAACTTCAACCTCAGGTGATGAAACACTTTGACTCTGCCGAGACCTTTCAATTGTCTCCTTAGTTTTGGCAATTTCAGCTTGTAAGTCAAAGTTTTCTTGGACCACTTCCATTAATGTATCAAGCCGGGCATTCAAGTAAGCCCAACTCACATCAACAGTTGCCTTATCCTCGAGAGCTTCATAGTCCTTCTCCCATTGTTCAACGTCTGCTCTTTGCTCATCCCTTTCAACCACAACAACATCGTAGGAAACTTGTAAAGGAGCAAGGGATCTCTCCAGAAATTGAACCTTGTTAGAGGATTCACGGAGGTCTTCTTGGGTCTGAGTACGCGATTGCACGAGTTCTCCAGCATAAGCCTCCTCCTGGTTTAGCAAATCCTTCAAGCTTCTTATTTCTTCAGAAGCACGGGAAAGCTGTTCTGCAAATGAATATTCCAGGATGTTCTTATCCTTGCCTGCTTGATTCGACAAAGCCTTTTCAATGGCTAATTCTGTTGCTATCACTCTAACCTGCTGCTCTAAGGTGATCTTTTCCTCTTCTACTGCTTCCATATCAAGTTGAAGGCTCTCAAATTATTCCTTCCAATTATCAGCCTCAGTATGGTGGTCATTCATTAACTGCTCCGTATGTACGATCCTTTTCATCAACTCTGCACCAATGAAATTGATCTACGAAAAAAAGGAAAATTAGGTACGACAAAGGCTATTGTTAAGAAGAAATAACTGGAAGGTTACCTTCAAAGATGAGTGTACAATCTCATTCATCCACGTTAAGGAGTTATGACTTTCCAATTTGACTTTTCAACCGGGCCAATCAAAGGCTTCAACCACACATCCGCCTGGCCTGATTTCTTTAAGAGGCTACCTTCCGCAGGAACCTCAATCATAATTCGCTTCATATCCCTATTGCTAGAAGACCCTACTTCAATAATAGAAGGCACGGTAGTAGGGGTAGATGAAGGAGCCACGGGTGGCACAGAAGGGGAAGCAGAAACAACAACAGGCACGGCAGACTGAAGTTCCACTGGAGAAGAAAGAGGAAAGATGGAAATAGGAGTCTCCTCTGAAATTGAGCCAAAACCTTGATGGAACAATTGCTCAACTGACTCAGTGGCTGCAGAAAGAGTTTCCTCCTCAGAGTATGCAGGGGTAGAATGATCGGGCTTATGCACGAAAGATGGACCAGTAAGGGGAGCAGATTCGTCATTAGACATGACTATTCTTCTTGCTCATGGCCTACGAACCAACGAGCCTTCCTACTTCTCCTCCTCATTTTCTAAGGTTTGAGTCCTATCATCTTTCCTTTTTGACGAAGAAGAATATAAGATAATTTCTTGAGCCTTGGCCAAAGAGAGCGTTGAAGCAGTTATAGCAGTAGCGGTGACACCACGAGCGGGAAACCCTAACAAACAAAAGGGATTAGAGAAGTTCAAAAAAACAGAGAAAAGGGAAACGTAAAAAAAACCTACCATGAGCTTTTACTTTCCAACCAAACCTTGCATAAAGGTATTTACAAGAATGTTCTTCCATTGGAGCGATCAATAAAAAATTTTCTACCCAACCACGGAAACTAGAAATCTCCTCGACGGTTCCCATGGTTGCTGAAAAAGACAAAAACATTCACGGTACTAAACATCTATCAAGAATAAGGAAATAAGTGAGTAAACAAAAACTTACGTGCAAAGTTCCACTTCTCAGGGAAGGATAAATTTTCTTCACCTACTAATCCACCTGTAGGGGCAGCAACAAATCTGGCATACCAACCTCTATCTTTATCATCATCAGGATTGACTAAAACTCTCTTACTCCTCGCCACAAGAGTAAAGATTCCTTGGCAGAATAACTTGGGAGAGTAGAGGTGAATAAGATGATAAAAGGTAAAAGGAAGTGAAGCTAAGTTAGCCAAATATCTGAGGCATGCTACTGCCCTCCAGACGATTGGAACGATTTTTTCCAAACACACGTTAAAAAATCGACAAAACTCTCTAATGATAGGGTCGACGGAAGGCCTGAAACCCAAAGTAAAAGGGTAGGTATATACAAAAGAATAGCCTGCTTTGTAATAAATTATCCTTTCATTTTCGTTGGGGACCAATACCGGGAAATCAAATTTCCAATAACAGTCTCTGTGCACAAGAGAAATCAAACCCTCAGTAATTTGAGTAGGGTAAAGATCAGCGCGATCATGAGACGTCATGGAAGAAAGCTGTTTTCTTATGGCTTCACTGTCATTTACGAAAGAAAATTCAGCAGGTACAATCTCATCTACCTTTGGTTCGCGAAGTGGTTCACTGGACTCTCTACTCTTAGAAGAAGATCTAGAAGCTGTAGCCCTAGAAGAAGATGGAGTAACAATAAACCTAGAAGTTGGTGGGGTAGTAATGTTACATTCAGAAGAAGAAGACCTTCTAGAAGGTGTTGAGCCCAAACTCCTTAATCTACCTCCCCTCCTACTCCTGATTGGAGCAGGCGAAGGAGATAGTTCATCGAATATTATTACTTTTTTAGGGTCCTGGTTTAAAGAAGACATATTTACGTGAAAGAGGAATTTAAAAGTAACGAAGGAAAGTTAGAAGTCTTTCGTGAAAGCAAAGGCAGGAAAAGGGGTATTTTTATTCAGAAGCAACCGTCAAAAAAATGGAAAAAGGCACTGATGTGAAAGTGACTGATGCAGCCGCAAAAAGCCCTAAAAGGCGCTGACAAATTGTAGAATCAATCCGAGAACGTCATATGGCACTAGCATTAAATGGAAGTGACAAGCGACACATACATTCAGAGACGGATGCAATGGTACGAGTAAAACATCGGCAAAAGATTCCCGCCATAAATGAGTATCCACTTACCAAATATTTAATTGATAAATAAATGGTAAGTGGGGGGACTATATGTATTGGTAAAAAATAAACTTCACACGTGTAATAATTTTGATGACAAGGCAATCTACGTGGGTCAATGGAAACATGACAGATGGTCAGAAGTTTAGAAAAACGTACGGGGAAAAGAGGAACGGAATAGCATGTGCACGAGACAATTAGATGCGGGAGTTCCATCCTAATTGAGGAGTTGAAGAGACAAGGTCAGAATGAACTAAGGCAGAATAAAGGGCAGATTCAAAGGTCTTCAATCAACGAGCTAAACGTTACATAATCTTCACGCAATAGTTACGATTACCAATTGTAACGTTACGTTAATGATATTATTAGTCATTAATGCTCAATCATTAAGAAGATTAGACATTATATTAAGAAATTCACTATAAAAGGGAGTAAAACCTCACTTGTATACACACGTTCGAACCACAACTGAAATATACTTACTTTTATGCTATCTTATTGCTTTCTTATTTACAAGTCTATATCTTATTATTGGTTAATCTCTTTGGTTATCAGAAGCCCGAGTACTTCTTAAAATAGCTTTGACTAAGAATTCAATTCTTTGGTTAAACACGAGTAGCTCTCCCTCCCATACGTAGGCGGACCTATGATCGCCCTGTAACACTAATAGCTCATTAGAGACAAGTCCGGGATGCATAGGCGGCACGTCCATGTCATCTACTATAAAGTAAAAACATTTAAATTGTATGTTTGATCTGTAAATTAAATAATTATTTTTATCATATTTAATTGGACAGAGTATATACCTATGGGTTCCAGGCTCGATATTTGAGGCCAAGTAGCACCAATCTATCCTGATTTCTTGTATGTGTCAATTTATTATTTTCGTAATTTTGTATGTTTGATCTGTAAATTAAATAATTATTTTTTATGATATTTAATTGAATAGAGTATATACATATGGGTTCCAGTCTCGATATTTGAGGCCCAGTAGCACCAAGCTATCCTGAATTCTTATGTGTGTCAATTTTAATATTTTCATAATTTTGTATGTTTGTTTGTAAATTAAATAATTAATTTTTGTAAATTGGACAGAGTTGTGTTTGATCTATCAGTATAAGAGATACTTAAGCTACATGGATTCTACACTAAAAGGCTCTACATTTTACTACGCTAAAAGGGCACTAGTCTTTAAGCAAATAAATAATCTAAACTAGATAAAAACAACAAATACATTTTAATCACAAAACATTCACGAAAATAAATATAAAACAGTAAAAGAAATTTATTAACATTTTTATTAACAAAAAATAATGATTTTTCAATTTTTACATATTTTTTTAGAACACTAATATCTCAGTTCAGATAAAAATAATATACTAGTTTAATCGCAAAAAAAAAAAAAAA
>ML418584.1:34156-78064 GCA_005239525.1 Nicotiana knightiana | reverse complement strand
CTTCGAGCTCCTCAGTCGTTGTCTTGATATTTTCATTCTCTTCTGGTTCTTGAATAACATCAGGTCTGGAATCCATGTCTGTATGTCTTTATGTGACATCCGTGGTGATTTGATTCACCGTGTCTTTATCATTTTCTTCCGTGTCTTTTCGAGTTGCTCCCTCGTCTTTTGATTCCTCCGCTATTTCTTTTTTATTGGAATGCATCACTGAGTTGATGTTTCTTGAAGTCTGCTGATCACCTTGAATTTGCTGGATTCCCCATTTGGAAGGGAATTTGATTACCTGATGCAGGGTGGATGGTACTGCATCCATGTCATGGATCCATGGTCTCCCCATGATTACATTATAAGCCATATATGTATCTATAACTTGAAATTTTGTTTCCTTGACGATGCCTTCTGCATAGGTATTAAACTCAATTTCTCCTTTTGTTATGACAGTAGAGTTGTCGAATCTGGATAAGGAACGTGCTTTTGGAATTACACGGTCCCCCATTAACATCTCTTGCACAAGCCTCAGCAAAATGATATTGACCAAGCTACCTGGATCAATCAATACTCTTTTTACATTAGTTTCATGTATAAGTAGAGATATTACCAGTGCGTCGTTATGTGGAAGCAGTAATCCATCAGCATCTGAGTCGTCATATGAGATGTTGTCAGCCTCCAAAGTCTCACGAGTCCATTTCCCGTGGGTCACTGTGAACTTGGTCATCCTTCTTGCTGAAGTATAAGTTACGCCATTTACCTCCTCTCCTCCATTTACCACATTTACAGTTCTCTTCGGAGATGGTGATTTTGGGGGCTCCTGCCTATTATTCATATATGCTTGTTTACCTTTTTCACTAAACAGTTATGTTAGATAACCTTGTTTTAATAAGTGTTCTACCTCACCTTGCAATAACCTACAGTCTGATGTTTTGTGCCCATGATCATTGTGAAATTCACACCAGAAGTCTAGGTTCCTTTTGTTTGGATTTGATCTCATTTCTTTGGGCCATCGAACTTTATCACCCATACTTCTTAAGACTGTAATTAATTCGGAAGTACTTACATTGAAATTGTAGTTTCCAATTCTTGTATTACCTCTATTTCGCTCATCTTGATCCTTTATGGATCTTGCTGATGATGAGCTCGAATCTTTATTCAACGGTGTGTGATCAGATCGTGGGTTTTCAAATTTGGAACGAGCCTATCGTCTCGAAGGTCCCACGTATGGATCGTACCTATTTTTTCCAGTTCTCCTTTCTGATTCGGAGCATCTAGAACTCATTCTGTCTTCTTCTTTTGATTGGGCAATAGTATCTTCCTCAATTCGTAATTTGGTACTGTACCTGTTATAAACATCGTTCCATGTCGTAGCTGGGAACTCTCTCAAGCTCTCTTTGAGTCTCCTACTGTCTTCAGAGCTTTTATTATTCAAATTACTTGCAAAGGCCATAGCTGCCCAATTGTCAGGTACTCTTGGTAGAAGCATCCTTTCACGTTGAAACCTGTCTACGAATTCACGAAGCAACTATGTATCCCCTGTTTTATTTTGAATATGTCTTCTATTCTCTTTTCCACTTTTTGCGCATCGGAATGTGATTTTATAAACAAATCTGCAAGCTCAGCAAAAGAATTAACAAAATTTTCGGGCAACAGAGAATACCATGTTAATGCTCCTTTGGTGAGTGTTTCTCCAAACTTTTTGAACAACACAGATTCAATTTCTTGCTTAGTCAGTTCGTTATCTTTTACTCCTGTGGTGAAAGCAGTAACATGATCACGTGAATCAGTTTTCCCTTTGTACTTTGGTACGTCAGGCATTTTGAATTTCTTGGGAATCGGTAAAGGTGTTGCACTTGGATTCAAGGATTGTTGAGAGTATTTATCAATATCAATACCCTTGATGACAGTTGGTACTCCAGGAATTTGCTCGATGCGATCGTTTTGTTCCTTCACCTGTTTCTGCAAGGTTAGTATTAAAGATTATAAATCTGAATTATTAGACATACCTGGTCTTCCTCCAAGTGATTCATTTAGAGTTCCTCTACTTCCTAAATTTTCTAATCCAGATTGTGGATTTTCTACAGTCGCGGTGTTGTTTGGAGGAGGCATAGGCGACACAGTTGGTATCCCCCTCATGAAAGCTTGAAGAGCTTCACTCACATATTCACCAACCAACTGCTTCACACGGTCTTGTTCTCCTATTTGCTCATTTTCAATTTGATCATTGTTGTGAGTTGTAGATCTTTCTGGGGAGTTGTCCCTTGAATCTCGTGGGGATCCCTGAGGCGATGGAACTGGGGTTCCAGTTTTTTGTTGGTTGTTGTCGTTGGTATTCGACATGATTCGATAAGGTTATTCGCGAAAAAATAAATATTACCAGATTCCCGGTAACGGAACCAATTTGTTTAACCAAAGAATTGAATTCTTAGTCAAAGCTATTTTAAGAAGTACGCGGGTTTCTGATAACCAAAGAAATTAGCTAATAATAGGATTTAGACTTGTAAATAAGAAAGCAATAAGATAACATAAAAGTAAGTATATTTCAGCAGTGGTTCGAACGTGTCCATACAAGTGAGGTTTTACTCCCTTTTATAGGGAATTTCTTAATATAACGTCTATTCTTCTTAATGATTGAGCATTAATGACTAATAATATCATTAACATAATGTTACAATTGGTAATCCTAACTGTTGCGTGAATATTATGTAACGTTTAGCTCATTGATTGAAGATCTTTGAATCTGCCCTTATTCTGCCTTGGTTCATTCTGACCGTGTCTCTTCAACTCCTCAATTAGACTGGAACTCCCATATCTAATTGTCTCGTGTGCATGCTATTTCGTTTCTCTTTGCCCTGTACGTCTTTCTAAACTTCTGACCAGCTATAATGTTTCCATTGACTCATGTAGATTTCCTTGTCACCAAAATTATTACACGCGTGAAGTTTATTTTTTGCCAATACAATAACGCTCTTTAAAAGAGCGCTATATATAAAATGATCACTTTTTTTTACACATATTTATGTCACACTTTTCCAAAAAAATCATAATTGACTTCCGGACTCACTTAATGATGGTGTAACTTGCCTTAGACCTTGTAGTCCAATGCAGTGATTGTTAGGTTTGTTGCCGTTGCTTGAAAACTAAATATTCATATACTCCTGCTTGTGTCTCGCTGTCAAGTTAGTGTGCAGGGGCAGACTACGTACTCTACAGCAAATCCCTGTTACGCATTAGTGTCCAAGTGTGTTTCCTTTATATTTTCTTCAATCCTTTTCTTTTTCATATTTTGTACGTGTAATAAAGAAAGTCAAGTGAAGACTTTGAATAAGAATTCTGCTTAGAGAATACAGTCACGAATTGATACGTATTGATCCTACGCAACCTATTCACGTATTATGTAACTTTATGCATATTTCCTATGTATGCGAGTATACAAATGTTTTCTATGCATGATTTTTGGCTTTTAGTGTTGTAATGATTTCAAATCAACCAGTAGCTAAATGCAACAGTTAAACTCACAAACACCTTTTTCTATTACTTTAATAGAAAAATGAGAGTACTACTTAACTCAAAATATAAGGACTACCGCCAGTACTAATAATGAAAAGGAAATGACTGAATTAATATAAATGATAGAGAAGAAGGGATGAGAAGCTCTGATATAAATTAAGTGTCCACCAAACTTTTCCGGCTTACAACAGTTCTCACAGAACACATATATACAACAGTATTTTACGTAAAAAACTCCCGACTCATGGGATTAATAACCACGACCTACACTAGTAGGATTTTAATTTCACTAACCGATCAACTTTAGATTACAACCTAGGAATTAAACTCTTAATCCCTCACCTACTTGCAATAACTCTATTGCAAGCCTCTTTATAATAACTGTATTACAAAGCTCACCACTTTGACTAACTCTAGTCAAACACAAACACAAGATTTATGATTTACAAAATATCCTACGAGATGCTTATAACTAAGATGATTAAGAATTACAAGTGAATAACATTAACAAAGATTCAACAATACTAAGGATACACAATGAACTCAATGCTGGGATCTGGTCCCACAGAACACACACACACAACAGTATTTTACGTAAAAAAACTCCCGGCTCACGGGATTAATAATTACGACCTACACTTGTAGGATTTCAACTTCACTAACTGATCAACTTTAGATTACAATCTATTGTAACCTAGGAATTAAACTCTTAATCCCTCACCTACTTGCAATAGCTCTATTGCAAGCCTCTTTATAATAACTCTATTACAAAGCTCATCACTTTGACTACTTCTAGTCAAATACAAACACACGGTTTATGATTTACAAAATATCCTACGAGATGCTTATAACTAACTGATTAGGAATTACAAGTTAATAAAATTAACAAAGATTCAACAATACTAAGCATACACGATGAACTCAATGATGGGATCTGATCTTTTGTTTTGTTGCTACTTTGTTCTTCAAGCCTTAGAGAGAATGAACGCGACATCACACTTGAGAGAAACTTAATGATTTTTTGCAAGTGTGTGTTATCCTTTTCCTCATGTTGGTAATATATAAGTGAGGTCATTGGGATGGTGTAAGCAAGTATCATGTACACAATGTGCTTCAAAAAGTGACTGCTGCACTGTTGTGTGTGCAGTACAACAATGCAGTTACTTTAACTGTTGTAAAGAGTTGACTTGTACTATGACTGGAGGAACTGATAGCCACTTGTTCCCTCTGCTATTCCTTTGACTGATATCATTGGAACTTGTGCCATACCTGTGCCTTGTTGTTCCGAGCACTTTGAGGCTTTGTATCAAGTTTCCTATCTGGTTCTCATATGAAGTTTGTTAAATCATCAAAAATAAAAGCACATAACTTATCAATTTACCCCTTTTTGGTGATGAAAAACTTAGCATTGAAGTACCCCCTGAGAACCAGATCTCCATATGGTTCCCCCTGCAGATTAGTTATATTCCCCCTGAGAACCTGTTTCTCCTCTTCAATTTTTCTTTCCCCTTTTGGAATCATAAAAAGAATTTATGAAAGTAAACATAAAAAGAAGTCCAACAAAGTTACCTCATTCCACTTGTGTGCACACAACATAGCTAAGAATAGAGTGCAAAAGTATAACATGCATAGAAAAAGATTGAGATGCTCATTGATTAATTAGAGAAGAAAAACATAGGCAGTAGTACCATTGTTACAAAATATTCACACAATAAACAAACTTAAAGTGCCACAGTCATAAAAACAACAAGCCAAAACAGGACATTGGGACTAAGACAGGAACAGATGAATTGGACACTGACAAGGAGACTGTTTAAGGGGCACTAGAAGAGGGAGGGAAGGATGAAAGGCCAAGGTATTTGAGAAGAACATCCACTCAAGAATTTGCAGACCGCTGCTCTTTATCAGGTGCTCTTTCAGGTTCTCAACCTGTTTCCTTAGGTCTGTATTTTCAGCCATCACGCCGGCAACCTCTGCACCCTGTGCACTGCTAGAGCCAGGTTCTTCTTTGGCTTGACTGATCTGTGCCTCAAGAATGGAATTCCTAGCCTTCAGCCTCCTTATTTCCTCGTTAGTAGTAGTCTGAGCATCAATTAACTTAGAAATCATAGAATTGCTACCAACCCCCCTCTTGTCGATACACTCGCACTCCTCCAAGGTAGTTATTGAGAGTGTTTGCTCTCGAGTTCCCGCAGCTGCTCTTCCCAAGGGAACTTTGAAATATTCAAACACTCTAGCATGCAGGAACCCTAAGGCAAACAATGAATCCCATCCTTGAAACTGCCACCATTTTCATATGTTCAATTATGGTTTCAGGAAGGTTGATAGTAGTGTATCCATCCAATGCTTCCAGGAGGAACATGTACGCTATTGAAGTAATGGAATGTCTTTCTGCGCGAGGGAGCATGAACTTGTTCACCATTTCAAACACGAACTGGTATTCTGGAAGTAGGGCCTTTTTGTGCACCCGTTCCTCCCTCTGAACAACCTGAGGCTTCAAAATGATCTTCCTAAAGTCGGAGGAATGGGTCCCTTCAACAGACGAGAGCCCCTCTGTGGGAACACCCAAGATACTCCCCAGTACAACTTCATCCATCACAAAATCTACTATATTGACCTTCAGGCAGATATTTTCATCTTCTACACTGAACATACCCGCATGATTCATAGACTTTGGGACTCTGAACGGTAAAGAGATGAGTCCACTTCCGAAACTCGCAAATTTCAACCAGTTGTCTCATGCCTGACATGTCAAGAATGTCAACATCAAACACTCTGCTCCATAACACTTTTTGCTTCTTCAACTTTTCTCTTCTGCCAACTTCAAACACTTCCACCTTGTCTTTCTTGGAGGAACCAAGTTCCTCATTGTCACTTTCCTTTCTCTTCTGAAATTTCTTCTTCTCAACACTTTTCTCCTTCCTCCCAGAAATACTTTTGTCACCAAACTTCTTCTGTTCAACACCTTTCACAGACGACCCTTTCTTGGACTTCTCAATCACAGACTTTTTAGAGGATTTACGAACAAGGGAAGCATGTTCCTCATTCATCTCTTCATCCTCAACATCCAAAATATTGATCGGAGGCAGATCCTCCTCATTCACTAATTTTCCCCTTTCACCAATCTTCTTCTTTTCTTTTTCTCCTTATTCCTTTTCAAAGCATTTTCAGGGGCTTCATTCTTCTGCTGCCTAGTGGTGGGTCTTTTAAGAACATGCTCTTTGAAGACTTCCCTACCACTTCTAGCAGCTATAAACTGTGCAACATGCATATCATTATAATCCTCCTCACTTCTTCAGACAAAAGCTTCATCTCAGGAATCACAAAATCTAAAGGAACAACATCTAGATGAAGGGGAGGGAGATAGTCAGTAATATCCAAGGGCTTTTTAGTGGAGCATGGAGTTTCATCCCAAGTAGGAGTTGAGTGCTCTTCTTGGGGAGAGGAAGTAGGTCCTTTTGTTGGCTCCCCTGTAGTACTAATTGGTACCAAGTCACCTTGAGGCACCCGTTCCCACTTCCATCCCCATTCCCTTTTTCTTCCCCCTGAGTCTCAGCAGTCACATCACCAGACACATACTCCCCAACCAAACCCCCTTTAATAACAATAAACAACATGCTCTCTATGGCTTCCTTCTCACTTACATCCAAAAATGTTGAATCATTAGAGGCGAGAGAATCGTTAACTGATGGTGATGCAATATTTAGATCAAATGTTGGAGCAGGAGAAGTAATAGACACCCCAGGTGCTTCACCAATACTAAAAACAACCTCTTGGGCTACATTATCTCCTCAACTTGCTGACTCGAAACTTCTGTTCCTTCTTCCTCGTATATCATTTTGTCTTCTGCCATTTTTTTATGCAGCAGAGGGAGAGATCATCACGTCAAACTTCTTGGGTGTTTGATTTTTCCGGCTACGGTGGGAACCAGAACTCAATGGAGTCGGAGAAGAGACAGTGGGTGGTTGTTGGTCGGAGATGGGGTTTTCACTAGATGAAGGTTGAGACTCAGACTCGGATTGCTGTGCTTCGTGAGATGAAGACACAATAGGAGTTATAATGGTGTCTTTAGGAGACTCTGGTTTCTGGGAAGACATGGTAATTTTTTAGAGCAAAGACACTGTCACACCTTTTTATTCCGAGGAATAGGGAGTTTTTCCAATTAAAATGACATGATTCAAAATGAGATTATTTATTTAGTTAGAGTCTCCACTTGAGATAATTATTATGGTTTCCCAAGTCACCGGTTCATTTTAAAATCCCAGATCGAGGAGATTGACTCTATTTTAAAGTCCGCAAAAATCAGAAGACCGGGTAAGGAATTCTGTTAACTCGGGAGAAAGTGTTAGGCATTTTCGAATTTTGTGGTTTTAGCATGATCACTTTAATAATACATGGCTTAATTAAATTATTTAATTAATCATTTTAGAACCTATCTATGTTACCTTTATTATTAAGAGGATTGTTCGTCCAAAGTCGCGCGAACGCGTCCTTTGATTTATTATTTTTTCAATTATAATTATGTCAGACGAACGTGTACATAATCACGATAATAGATTTTAAAGCGTGCCTAAAGCATTCTACGATATTCATGAATTAATTATTTTCCTAAGATTTGAGATTAATGTGAGGCCATGAATTATAGATAGGAGTGTTAAGCAGTATAGATTGGATCATCAATTCGTTCATAAGATTTATTGCATTATGTCTTGGTTAAAGGCTAATATTTTATCTTTACAATATCTAAGAACTTTAGAATTAAAACTAATATGAAAGTTTGCCTCAAGTCAAAATCAGGTCTTTGGCTTTTAAACTAAAAAATCTTCTGCCGCAGCTAAATGAAATGGATTGTATGGAATATCTAAACCAAATATGGAATCAAATGCTGGAGCTAATAAACCACAACCCATTTAATTACATAACTAAAAAATCAATGATTTAACTAAAAAATCAATGATTTAACTTATTTATGGATTTATATCCTACTACAATAACATTCGTGATCTAAAGTTACAACAATAATCAATTTACCGTAAGTAACTGATTCCAGCTTCACATACATCTCAACCCAACATGAACCCTATTTTTTCTTAAAAAAAACTCAAAACATACTGATTTTCCATGTAACACAACAGATCCAGTGATTAAATAGCTAAATCAACAAACTTCCAGTTTCAACATTATGGACCTCATTTGAAAGACAAATTTAATCATTTCACCACATTTCATGTAAAATAAATGACACAAGTTCATGTTGAAGAATGTTGAAACAACAAATTCCAATCAAAATAGTATAAGAATCAGAATCAAGCATCACTTCATATTACGCCAAATCTGAAAAATACAAGTTTAGTGAAGACATACCTAATGGTGCAAGGATTAAAAATAAGCCAAATAAAGGTAAAGAAACCAGCTGGTTGATGTAACGATTCGACCGGTCGTTTTACTTTCTAGAATTGCGTACCCCTAAAGAAGACTTTCCTTACTTGCTCTTACTGATTTATGACTTGCAGGGATGGTTGGTTCGGAATTTGGGAGAGTTTGGAGTGAAATCGGAACACTTGGTTCCTTAAGGTTGGATTAAAAGGACAAGTTTGACTTTGGTCAATATTTTGAGTAAACGATCTTGGAATTGATATTTGACGGTTCCAATAGGTTTGTATGATGATTTAAGACTTGGGCGTATGCTCGAATCGTGTTTTGGATGACCCGGGAGCGTTTCGGCGCCTAATAGTGAAAGTTGGTTCTTGAAGGTTGTAGAAGTTCTTTAAATTTGGTTTGGAACACGTTTTGGTGATACCAAGGTCCAACTAGAAATTCGAGACCAGAAATAATTTCGTAATGTCATTTAAGACTTGCACGCAAAATTTGGTTTCATTCTGAGTAGTATAAGTACGTTTTGACACATTGGAAGTAAATGGAAGAACTTGAAGTTCATAAGTTGGATTCAATTGGTTTTAGGGTGTGATTCTTAGTTTTAATGTTGTTTCGGGCTTTCCAAGAGTTCGAGCGAGTCCAATTTATGATTCCAAACTTGTTGGTGTGTTCGGGCGGGGCCCCGGGTGTCAATCGGACGAGGCTCGGACCAAGTTGGAAACTTGAGGCAAGAGCTGAAGCTCCCCATTTCTATCATAATCGTACATGCGCTTGGACAGCCGCAAATGTGAGACACGAGCCGCATAAGCGAAGAAAGGAGGACAACCCGAGCATCGCAGGTGCAGAGGTTTTGGCGCACCTGCGGCCGAGGTAAGTGGTCGCAGGTGTGGGCATGGGCACCGATGCGGTCCATTAAGCTCGCAGGTGCGGAGCTTGGCCAGTAGAGGGTAAATGCACACCTGCGATGGCTTCTCCACATGTGCGGGACCGCAGGTGCGAAAAAGCTTGAGACAGTGAGGTTCATTTAATGCGGGACTTAGATAAATTTTTACACATTTCACTGACTCCTTGGGTGATTTTTGGAGCTTTTTGAGAGGGATTTTCACCTAGATTTTGGAGGTAAATAATTTCTACCATATGTGAGTTAAATACTTAGATTATGGTTAGATTAACATGTCAAAATTAGTGAAAATCATGGGTTTGGAGGAAAACCTAGGGTTTTGATAAAAAATAGAGTTTTACCACGAAAATTGTTATGGAACTTAGTGAAAATCATATATTTATGTTCCTAAGGTTATGGATAACAATTTTCTTCAAATATTTCTGGAATCCGGGGATGAATTTTAGGCATCTTTCAAATTGAGTGGGGGAATTTCTTTAATAGTTGGGATATGAATTTTTAAGCCTATATTGATTAGTCTTTACACTATTTGGATAGTTTTGGATTGTTCGGCACCGAATTGAGGGTTTGGGGCATAAGCTTGGACCGGAAAGTAGGCCTTGAAGCGAGGTAAGTCTCTTTTCTAACCTTATAAGAGGGAAATTTCCCCATAGGTAAATTTAATTAGTATGTGATTATTTGTGGGGGCTACGTATGCGTGAAGTGACGAGAGTCCATATGTAGCTACTGTTCCTGTTATGTCTGGGTAGTTTTAGGCTTACACCATGCTTGTGGACACTGCTAATTGCTCATATATGTTGATTGTATTAAATGGAAACAAAATCTAAGATTTTTAATAATTTCAAAGGTTTCAAGTAAATTATTATTTTGAAAAGAATTGAGGGAAGCTATGTTATATTTATATGTAACCGCGTCGCAAATATATTCTGCGAGCGGGGTAACTATTTCCACTATTCTCATGGGAGCGAGCCGTTTATCTCGGCAGGTTAGTATATGCATCTATGGTTCACGCCGTTCGACCCTCGGCAGTGCATAGTTTACATTTAGTTGGATCGGGCCAACGTCCTTGGTGGAATTTGTGTGTGATATTCGAATTGGAAGCCTTTTTATAATTGTATAAGTTTCCTGTTTTAGAGAGCATTTACTTAAAAGGAAGGAAGTGTTTTATTTTCTCAAAAATGATGGAAGAACTGTTCAGTTATTTCTTGTTCTGAGTTTATTGTAGTTCTGTATATTGTGTTTATTTGGAATCACCATTATTATTTTGTTAGCCCTAGTATGTGTCAAAGTCGACCCCTCGTCAGTACTTCTTCGAGGTTATACTAGATACTTACTGGGTACATATTTTTATGTACTCATGCTATGCTGCTGCACTTGATTGTACATGATTTGAGGCGGGTGCATCTGGTCATCAGTCCGGCGCGTAGATTGATTTTTCAGTTCGAGACTACCCAATGAGTTGCCCTTTTGAGCCGTCTGCAGCAGCTGGAGTCTTTCTTATGTTTTATTTCCTGTCTATTTCCTTTCAGACAGTCGGCTAGTGTTTTTTTGTTATATTCTACTAGATTGCCCATATACTTGTGACACCAGGTCTTGGCACACACATTAGTAGACTTTTGATATTTTGGGTTGCATTTAAATTATTATAGTTGCATTCATTGTTGCGTCAAAATCATGTTACATCGGTAAATAGTAAATATATTTTCAGTTAATGTAAAAACTTTTCTACGTAGTGATTTACTCTATTCGGGAGATTTTTAGTTTGATCAGTGTTGGCTTGCCTAACAATGGTGTTGGGATCCATCATGACCTAATACGAAATTGGGTCGTGACAACATGGTATTAGGGCACTAGGTTCATGTAGGTCTCACAAGTCATGGGCAGGTCTTATAGAGTCTTGCGGATCGGTGCAGAGACGTTCGTACTTATCTTCGAGAGGCTATAGGATGTTAGGAAACTACTCTTTATTCATCCCCTACCGTGCAGTTGATGGTATACTAAGTTTCTTCCTTCTATTCTCTCACAGACGGTGAGTACGCGCACAACAGACTTTCCAGACCCGGGAGGAGCTGCTCCCCCTGTTTCTAGAGGCCGAGGAAGAGGCCAGGGAGGGCACCGGCCCGAGGTAGGGGCAAGGGTGTCCCAGAGTTTCCCCAGTAGCACCACCAGTGGATCCAGTGGAGGATCCCATTTTTGAGGAGTAGGGCGAGGTGCCTGCCACAGAGCCACCCCCTGTAGATTTCATAACAGCACCAGGCTTTCAGTAGGCCATGGGCCGTATGATGCGCTTCATGGACACTATGACACAGGATGGGTTATTTCCAGTGGTCCCAGCCACATCTCAGGCTCCTGGGCACACAGCTACAGTATATCATACCCCGGGCACATTACCCGTGGCCGAAGCCCAGCCAGTAGCAGCAGCTGCGCCTGAACCTAGACTAGCTGCGGTCGGCGAGCCACATAAGTTTTTTGGACAGGTGGACTAGGCTTTACCCTACGGTATTTGGGTGTGAAAGACATGAGGATCCCGAGGACTTTATTGATAGGTGTAGGGATAGACTGCAAAACATGAGCATATTGAAGTCTCACAGGGTGGATTTCACTACCTTCCAGTTGGAGGGCAGGGTCCGTAGATGGTGGAAATATTATCTTCTTGGCAGAACAACAGATGCTCCTCCCATGACTTGGGACCAGCTTACACAGTTTTTCTTGGATAGGTATATTCCACCCTCCTAGAAGGAAGAGTTGTGAGGTCAGTTCGAGCAGCTTGAGAAGGGTCAGATGTCAGTGATTGATTATGAGGCGAGATTCTCTGAGTTGTATCGCCATGCACTTATGATACTTCCTATCGATGTAGAGAGAGTGGGGAGGTTTGTTCTAGGGTTGCACCCCACTATTCGGGCTAGTACGGCCCGAGAGGTTTACTGGTTATCAACTAGTGGTGGAGATTACGCAGAGGATTGGCTACCGCCAGAGTGGTAGAGATCAGATGCAACAGGACAAGAGGACCCGTTTCTCTAGAGAGTTTAGAGGTGCCCCGGTCTGGGGCAGAGGTCAGTTTGGGAGGGGTCATCCTAATATGACCACATATTCAGCAATACTACCTCCTCGGGGTGCTTCAACGCGACCCTATTTTAGTGCTATGCCAGAGAGTTCTTATCGCCCACCAGTTCATCAGAGTCCCTCTGGTGCCTATTTCAGTGCCATCCCAGAGAGTTCATACCATCCACCAGCCATCCAGGGTTCTTCCAGTGGGTATTCAGGTCATCAGAGTCAGACTTTGGGGTAGCAGTCTATGGCACCGAGGGTTTGTTACGAGTGTGGGGATCCGGGTCACATGAAGATATTTTGTCCCAGACTTTGGGGCAAGGTAGTACAACAGGGGAAGTAGCCCATGTTTTCAGCAGTAGCAGCAGCAGCCGCACTAGCCATTCGGCCGCCCAGAGGCAGAGGGCAGGTGGGTAGGGGCCGTCCTAGAGGTGGAGGTCAGGCAGGCGGAGGTTAGTCAGGTGGCGCTCCATCCAGATTCTATGCTTTTCCTGCCAGACCATATGCAGTGGCCTCAGATGCTATGATGACATGTATTATTTCTGTATGCGGTAGGGATGCTTCGGTATTATTTTATCAAGGGTCTACCTATTCATATGTGTCATCCCTGTTTGCTCATTTCTTGGATATTCCTCGCGAGTCTTTTGGTACTCCTGTTGATGTTTCTACTCATGTGGGCGATTATATCGTTGTGGATCAGATTTACCGGTCGTGCATGGTTACATTATGTGGTTACGAGTCTAGAGAGGACCTTCTACTACTTGATATGAACGACTTTGAGGTCATCCTGGGCATAATGGCTATCTCCATATCACGCCATACTTGATTACCATGCTAAGACTATTACGTTAGCGATGCCAGAGTTGCCGATGTTGGAGTGGAAGGGTTCGTCTGTCAGCACTTCTAGTCGGGTTATCTCTTTTCTAAAGGCTCAACATATGGTCGAGAAGGGTTGTCTGGATTATCTAGCCTATGTTTGGGACACTACCGTGGAGTCTCTGATGATTGATTCAGTGCCAGTGGTCCGGGAGTTCGTCGATGTGTTCCATTCTGACCTTCCAGGCATGCCGCCATATCGTGATATTGATTTCTGCATTGACTTGGCTCTAGGCACCCAACCTATATGTATTCCACTGTACCGTATGGATCCGAAAGAATTGAAGGAGTTGAAGGAGAAACTTGGAGAGTTGCTAGCAAAGGGTTTGTCAGACAGAGTGTCTTACCTTGGGGTGCACCAATATTATTTGTGAAGAAGAAGGATGGGACTATGCGGATGCGCATTGATTACCGCCAGTTGAACAAAGTTACCATAAAGAACAAGTACCCGTTGCCGCATATTGATGATTTGTTTGACCAGTTGCAGGGTGCTAGGGTGTTTTCTAAGATTGACTTGAGATCGGGGTACCATCAACTGGAGATTCGGGACTTAGATGTTCCCAAGACTGCCTTCCATACTAGATATGGTAATTATGAGTTTCTAGTGATTTCCTTTGGCTTGACTAATGCCCCAACGACATTCATGGACTTGATGAACAGGGTGTTCAGGCCTTATATTGATTCCTTTTGTATCATCTTCATTGATGGCATCTTGATTTACTCACGCATCTTGGGGGAGCACGAGCAACATTTGGGAATGGTGCTCTAGACTTTACGGGAACAGAAGCTATATGATAAGTTCTCCAAGTGTGAGTTTTGGTTAGATTCTGTGGCGTTCTTGAGACATGTTGTATCAGGCGAGGGTATTAAGGTGGATCCCAAGAAGATTGAGGCAGTTCAGAGTTGGCCTCGTCCTACTTCGGTGATCGAGATCAGAAGTTTCTTGGGGTTAGCAGGTTATTATCGGTGGTTTGGGGAGGGCTTTTCATCCATTGCAGCACCTTTGACTAGATTGATCCAGAAGGGTGCTCCGTTTCGATGGTCCGATGAGTGTAAGGCGAGCTTTCAGAAGCTCAAGACAGCTTTGACCACAACACTAGTTCTAGTGCTACCTTCTGGCTCGGGGATGTATACAATATATTGCGACGCTTCACGTGTTGGCTTGGGTTGTGTATTGATGCAGGAGGGGCAAGTTATTTCATATGCTTCAGGTCAGCTGAAGCCCCACGAGAAGAATTATCCTGTGCACGATTTAGAGTTGGCCGCGATTATTCATGCTCTTAAGATTTAGAGGCATTATTTATATGGGGTGTCTTGTAAGGTCTACACTGATCACCGCAGTTTGCAGCACTTGTTCAAGCAAAGGGATCTCAATTTTAGGTAGCACAGATGGCTTGAGTTACTAAAGTACTATGATATCACTATTCTTTATCATCGGGGCAAGGCAAATGTAGTCGTGGATGCCTTGAGCAGGAAGGCAGAGAGTATGGGTAGTTTGGCATTCATATCAGCAAAGGAGAGGCCACTAGCTTTGTACATTCCGTCCTTGGTTAACAGACTTGTGATGTTGGACATTTCAGAGACCAACCGAGTTCTTGCATGTGTTGTTGCTCAGTCTTCATTATTGGGGCATATCACGGCCCGACAGTTTGATGATCCGTACTTGGCAGCCCTTAGAGAGACGGTACTACAGGGTGGTGCCAAAGAGGTTTCTATTGGAAAGGATGGTGTCTTGCGACTCCAAGGTCGTATATGTGTTCCTAATGTCGATGGCTTGAGGGAGAGGATTTTAGAGGAGGCACACAGTTCTCGGTATTCTATTCATCCAGGTGCTACGAAGACGTATCGGGATATGAGACAACATTACTGGTGGCGGCGGATGAAGAAGGACATAGTTGAGTATATTTCTAGGTGCCTGAATTGCCAGCAGGTTAAGTATGAGAACTAGAGGCCAGGATGCCTACTCCAGCAGATGACTATACCCGAGTGGAAGTGGGAGCACATCACTATGGACTTCGTGGTAGGATTGTCGCGGACCTTGTGGAAGTTCGATGTATTTTGGTCATTGTTGACAGGTTGACCAAGTCGTCACACTTCATTCAAATAGCCACTACTTATATTCAGAGAGGTTGGACTAGATTTACATTCGGGAGATAGTCCAATTACACGGCGTGCCTGTTTCCATCACATCTGATAGAGGCCCTCAGTTCACTTCGCTTTTCTGGAGAGCCGTACAGAGTGATTTGGGCACCCGTGTAGACTTCAACACATCATTCCATCTAAAGACCGACGGGCAGTTAGAGCGGACAGTTCAGATATTGGAGGACATGTTAAGAGCATGTGTGATTGACTTTGGGGAATAGTGGGATCAGTTCTTTCCTTTAGCCGAGTTTGCTTACAATAATAGTTATCAATCCAGCATAGAGATGGCTCCATTTGAGGCTCTATATGGTCGGCAGTGTCATTCTCTCTTCGGGTGGTTTGAGCCTGGCAAGGCTAAGTTATATGGCACGGATCTGGTGAAGGATGCCTTGGAAAAGATAAAGTTGATTCAGGAACGGCTCTGCACGGTGCAGTTCAGACAGAAGAGTTACACGGATTAGAAGGGTTTTCTCTTGAAAGTCTCGCAGATGAAGAGTATTATGAGATTCAGAAAGAAGGACAAGTTGAGCCCAAGGTTTATAGGCCCATTTGAGGTGTTGAGGAGAGTTGGAGAGGTTTCTTATGAGCTTGCTTTATCGGGGGTCCATCCAGTTTTTCACGTATCTATGCTCTGGAGGTATTACGTCGACTTATCTCATGTGTTAGACTTCAATGCTCTTCAGCTAGATGAGATCTTCGGTTATGAGGAAGAGCCAGTTGCTATTGTTGATAGACAAGATCATCAATTGAGGTCCAAGAGGATTTTTCTAGCGAAGGTCCAGTGGAGGGACCAACTAGTCGAGGAGGCGACTGGGAGTCCGAGGAGGACATGCAGAGCAGATATCCACACTTGTTCAGCACTCCAGGTATGATTCTCGACCCGTTCGAGGATGAATGTTTGTTTAAGAGGTGCAGAATGTAACGACCCGATCGGTCGTTTTACTTTCTAGAACCCCGTACCCCTAAATAAGACTTTCCGTACTTTCTCTTACTGATTTATGACTTGCGGGGATAGTTGGTTCAGGATTTGGGAGAGTTTGGACTCAAATCGGAACACTTAGTTCCTTAAGGTTGGCTTAAAAGGCCAAGTTTGACTTCGTTCAATATTTTGAGTAAACAACTTTGGAATCATGATTTGACGGTTCCAATAGGTTCATATGATGATTTTGGACTTGGGCGTATGCTCGGATCGGGTTTTGGATGACCCGGGAGCATTTCAGCGCCTAATAGTGAAAGTTGGTTCTTGAAGGTTTTAGAAGTTTTTTAAATTTGGGTTGGAACGCATTTTGGTGATATCGAGGTCCAAACGTAAATCCGAGACAGGGAATAGTTTCGTAATGTCATTTAAGACTTGCACGCAAAATTTGGTGTCATTCCGAGTAGTATAAGCAAGTTTCGGCACATTGGAAGTAAATTGAAGAAATTGAAGTTCATAAGTTTGATTCAATTGGTTTTAGGGTGTGATTCTTAGTTTTAATGTTGTTTCGGGCTTTTTGAGAGTTCGAGCGAGTCTGTTTTATGATTCCAAACTTGTAGGTATGTTCGGGCGGGACTCCGGGTGTGAATCAGACGAGGCTCGGACCAAGTTGGAAACTTGGAGCAAAAGCTGAAGCTCCCCAGTTCTGTCATAATCGCACCTGCGCTTGGAAAGCCGCAAGTGCGAGCCACGAGCCACAGAAGCAAAGAAAGGAGGACAGCCCAGGCACCGTGGGTGCGGAGGTTTTGGCGCACCTGCGGGGCTGCAAGTGCGAGGTAAGTGGTCGCAGGTGCGGGCATGGGCGTAGATGTGGTCCCTTGAGCTCGCAAGTGCGGAGCTTGGTCAGTAAGGGGTAAATGCGCACCTGCAATGGCTTCTCTGGAGGTGCGGCCAAGGAACCACATGTGCGGAAAACCTGGAGGCAGTGAGGTTCATTTAATGCGGGACTTAGACCAATTTTTACATATTTCACTCACTCCTTGGGCGATTCTTGGAGCTTCTTGAGAGGGATTTTCACCTAGCTTTTGGAGGTAAGCAATTTCTACCATATGTGCGTTAAATACTTAGATTATAGGTAGATTAACATGTAAAAATTAGTAAAAATCATGGGTTTAGAGGAAAACCTAGGGTTTTGATAAAAATGGAGTTTTACCACGAAAATAGTTATGGAACTTAGTGAAAATAATATATTTATGTTCCTAAGGTTATGGATAACAGTTTTCTTCAAACATTTCCGGAATCCGGGCATGTGGGCCAGGGGGTGAATTTTAGGAATCTTGCAAATTGAATTGGAGAATTTCTTTAATAGTTGAGATATGAGCTTTTAAGCCTATATTGATTAGTCTTTACACTATTTGGATAGTTTTGGATTGTTCGGCACCGAATTGAGGTTTTGGGGCATAATCTTAGACCGGAAAGTTGGCCTTGAAGCGAGGTAAGTCTCTTTTCTAACCTTGTAAGAGGGAAATTTTACCATAGGTAAATTTAATTAATATGTGATTATTTGTGGGGTCTACGTATGCGCGAAGTGACGAGAGTCCGCACGTAGCTACTATTCCTGTTATGTCTGGATAGTTTTAGGCTTACACCATGCTTGTGGACACCGCTAATTGATCATATATGTTGATTGTATTGGATGGGAACAAAATTTAAGATTTTTAAGAATTTCAAAGGTTTCAAGTAAATTATTGTTTTGAAAATAATTGAGGGAAGCTATATTATATTTATATCTAACCGCGTCGCAAACATATTTCGCGAGCGGGGTGACTATTTTCGCTATTCTCATGGGAGCGGGTCGTTCGCCTTAGCAAGTTAATAGATGCATCTATGGTTCGCGCCGTTTGACCCTCGACAGTGCACAATTTACATTATGTTGGATCGGGCCGAACATCCTCGATGGAATTTGTGTGTGATATTAGCAGTGGAAGCCTTTTTATAATTGTACAAGTTTCCTTTTTTAGAGATCATTTACTTAAAAGGAAGGAAGTGTTTTAGTTTCTCGAAATGATGGAAGAACTGTTCAGTTATTTCTTGTTCTGAGTTTATTGTAGTTCCGTATATCGTGTTTATTTGGAATCGCACATTATTATTTTGTTGGCCCTAGTATGTGTCGAAGTCGACTCTTCGTCACTACTTCTTCGAGGTTAAACTAGATACTTACTGGGTACATATTTTTATGTACTCATGCTATGATTCTGTACTTGATTATACATGATTTGAGGCGGGTGCATCTGGTCACCAGCCCGGCGCGTAGATTGATTTGCCAGTTCGAGACTACCCGGTGACCTGCCCATTTGTGCCGTTCTGCAGCAGCTGGAGTCTTTCTTATGTTTTATTTCCTGTCTATTTCCTTTCAAACAGTAGGCTAGTATTTTTTTTGTATATTCTACTAAATTGCCCATATACTTGTGACACAAGGTCTTGGTACACCCACTAGTAGACTTTTGATATTTTGGGTTGTATTCATTGTTCTGTCTAAATCATGTTACATCGGTAAAACTAAAAATATTTTCAGTTAATGTAAAATTTTATCTACATAGTGATTTACTCTATTCGGGAGATTTTTAGTTTGATCAGTGTTAGCTTGCCTAACTATGGTATTGGGCGCCATCACGCCCTAATTCAAAATTGGATCGTGACAGTTGGAGCTCAACAACCAGATTCAAAAGTAAGCAGCAGAATTGAGCAAGTGATTTGAGATTGAATTACTTCTCTTAAATCCAAAACATGTAGAATCAGCAACAATTGTGAAGTAGCTTTAGAAATCTCCTATGAATTCCAGCTTTCGCTATTCTTGAAACGCCTTTTGTTGTTTTCATATTTCAAAATCTTCCGGAACCTTCAATTTTTTCTTCTTTTTTGTTTGTGTTTTTTTGCTCAGTGCTTTTCTGTGACTGTGTATTTTCGGAGATCGGTGAGTGAGATGAGAGAGAGATGAATTAATTTTATGTGTGAAGAAGGAATCGGTGAGAGATGCAGAATGAATCGTCTATCCCTCTCAATGGATGAGCCGTCTCCTCCTTTAGAAGTATCTCCCCCCATTAACAGGTCATTTGAGGGACAGATTTTGAGCACAATTGTACCCTTTCAAATTATTTTGGCCCACTTCCATTGAAAGACCAATCAACCCAACTTTTTTTTATCTTTTTAGTCTTCTTTGTTTAGTAATTAGCTAAATCACATTTAAAGCTTAAATTGCACAGTTAACCTATTTACTAATTTTTATCTAATGATTGACTAACTAATCAATTACCTAATTAATAATTATAAGAACGCAAAATAAAGGCAAAACGACTAATGTGTTTTTTGTGATTTTGTATTCTAGTAATGCAATTAAAAGGTGATTAAATCCTAAAAATGCAATTAAAACCTAAAATGTTTATGAAATAAAGATTAAAACCATTTTTGAAGACTTTTATGATTTTAAGATATTAAATATGCACAAAAATACAAATAAATGCGAACAAACAAATAAAGAAAGTTCTATAAAAACCAAAGACAACTAGAAAATTATTTTTTGTGAATTTTGTAGGAGTATTTTTCGTAGAGCAAAAATTACATGCTCACAGACACAAGAAAGAGAGTTTTCTGAGAGAAGACGAAAGTTTGATGGCTTTGATGTAGACAATTTCGAGAGAGACATGTCTTTTGGGGCTAGTTAGAAGGAAAGAGAGACCAGTTACAATTGGGTGCAATGAACTGGGTAGTCGGATCGGTTTGTAACGAGTGTGACGTTTGGGCTTAAAAGGTGTGGGAAGAAGCGCGGACACATTTTAATGACGTGGCACTTTTAGCAGTTTAAAATGTATATGAGTGTAAGAAGAACTACTAACCCGAGTCAAGGGAACCAGGTTCCCTGACTGATTTTTACAAATATGAGCCTCATCCTTTTACCAAATTGTAATATCATTTGCTGCTTATTTCCCTGTAGTTGCCATGCATGTTTACGTGTACGACATAAAATTGAGTTTAAAGTTACCAAAAAATACTTTTTAAGAGTTTACCTTACCATTCTTTCATAACAGTCATTGAGGGACCAGGTTCTCAGTTCAATTTGATTAGTCCCAACTCCAGTTGATTCTTTTCAAAATGCTCTCTGCTCAATGCTTTGGTGAAGATATCAGCTACCTGGTCCTTTTGTTTTTCAAAACTTCACGCAGATGAGACTCTTTTCAACATTGTCCCTGAGAAAATAATGTCACACATCAATGTGCTTTGTCTTCTTATGCTGAATTGGGTTCTTTGCCATGTTCAGAGCACTTGTGTTGTCACACAGTAGTGGCCCACAATGATGTACCACATATTCAGCTTCTGCAGTAGAGAGGGTTACATAGTTTTATTTCTTTGTACCCATGAAATTAAGCATGATCCCAGAAAATGTTCCATCCCAGATGTACTCTTTCTATCCACCAAATAGCCAGCATAATCCGCATCGGCATACCCAATTAAGTCAAAATTATCTGCTGAGGGATAATAGAGGACAAGGTCCTGAGCTCCTTTGAGATACCTCAGAATTCTGTTAGCAGCTTTCAGATGAGATTCTTTTGGACTTGATTGAAACCTAACACAAGATTGGTGACTGTGCAAGACTTTAATAAAAACTCCACTTTGTTTCCTTTGTTGCAGAGTTGAGAGACACTCAACACACCGTATTTCAAGCCATTCACATAATACACATTCTCAATTAAGTGAGTGTCTTCCCAAATTTTCCAACTCCCAGAATGTATCCCTTTTTGCCATTTCCAAAGGACACACTCCCACCTTGCACGGTTTGAGTGAACGAAAATCGTCAGTACTTCCAGTCATGTGTTTAAAGCAACCGCTATCTATGTACCATCTTTGGCTTCTTCTTGTCACTGCTCCATGTAAAGGAAATCATAGATTAGACTTAGGAGCCCAAACAAGTTTGGGTCCTTTGTAATGAGGAAAAGGGCGAATTAAACTTCTTGTCCACACAGGCATCATACGTTTTTTATTGTAAGGACCAGGTTCCCTAGCAGTAGATACTTTTTCAACAAAAACTTAGTTTTTCTGTTAGGACTGAAATCTAGATTTACAGAAATGTCTGAACTGACCAGTGTTACCACAATGAGTGCCAAACCAGTTATCATGAACAGTAACATACTTATTTTATGGGTTGTAAGAAGTCTTTTCCTTTTGGAACCCAATTCCCTGCTTGTTCTCCCAGTAATTTTATACGTGGAAGTGATTGTATCAGAGGATCGGGTGCACTTTACAGATTTATCTAGGTTATTTTTAACCCTGCTAAGATCTTCCTGAATTTGTCTATTTCTTTCAAGTTTAGCATACAGACTCAATTTTACCATTTTGAGTTCATTTTCAAGTTTAAGGTGTGCCTCACTCGCCACTTCCTTACTCTTTGAAGAGTTTATGCAATTTTCTATTGAATCTTTCACAGAAATATTTTCTCTTTTTAATTCCTCTACTATTTACTTTAGATCCACAACTACTACCAACAAGTCATCTCTCTCATGTTCTACCTTTTCAATTTTTTCAGTTAGAACATCCTTTTCATTCTCCTCAATGTTTTCTTTTAAATCAATAACTACGAGTAGTAAATCATCTCTCTCATTCTCTACCTCTCTTAATTCCTCAGTTAAAATATTTTTATCATTGATAAGGTTATGTTAAGCATCTATCAGGACATTAGCTCAAGATACAATCTTCTTTTGAGAGTAAGACTTCAAATTTCTTTGAACGTCAAGAAAGTTTACCTCATTTTCATCATCATCTTCATCCTTATCAAATTTTTCCCTCTGGGCAAAGATGGAGTCATATTTAGCTGCTTCGCTTTCAACGGACATCATGGAGGTGTCACCTTGTTAATCATCACCCTTAGTTTCAATTGAGGAGTCTCCCCATGCAATAAGAGCTTGTTTCACAACATTGTTAGCGTCATCTTTTCTCTTGAATTTCTTGTTAGGAACCGATTTTCTCTTAGAAGTCTTGTCTGTGTTGTGCTTGTAATGGTCTTGCTTGTGGAGAGGACAATCTTTAATAAAATGTCCTTCCCGCATTTGTGACAGCAAGCATAGCCTTTTGTTCTGCTAGAGCTGCCCTTTTTGCGGAATACCTCCATTTCTGTGAACCATTTTCTGAAACCTCCATGTCAAATAAGCTATGTCAGCATCATCTCCATTTGAGTCACTGTTGTCTGCCTTGATAACCAGGTTCTTCTACTTTTTGGGTTCTCTTCTTTCATGGTCCTTTGTCTTCTTCATTTCACAGGTCTTCAGATTTCCAATGAGTTCATCAATCGTCAGCTTTTGCAGATTTTTTGCCTCCCTGATAGCATTGACTTTGATTTCCCAAGAATTAGGTAACACACTGAGTATTGGTTCTGACTAGTTTGTTCCTGGGGATGATCTCTCCTAGGGAATGGAGCTCATTGATGATGGAAGTGAAACAAGTATGAATGTCCTAAGTGGATTCATCATCCTTCATCTTGAAGAGTTCATACTTAGTAGTGAGCATGTCGATCTTTGACGGCTTGACTTGTGTTGTTCCTTTATGTGCGGTTTGGAGAGCCTCCCAGATCTCTTTGGCTCATTGTCAAGCTGAGATTCTATTGTACTCGTCTGGTCCAATACCACAGACGAGGATCTTCTTTGCTCGGAAGTTTTTTTCCATAGCCTTGTGATCGAAATCGTTTTATTCCTTCCTCGTCTTTGGGTTTGTCAGCGCTATCTCGCCAATGGTCTTTATAGGGACGAAGGGTCCATCACAAATTACATCCCAAAGCTCCGAATCTTTAGCCATGATAAATCATCCATTCTTGTTTTCCACCAGCCGTAGTATTGTCCATTGAATCTTGGTGGTCTGTAGGTTTAGTGACCTTCTTCAACGTTTGGTGGAGCAGCTATGTGGATCCTTTCTAGGTGTTAGCCTTATATAAAGAACCTAACTCTAATACCATTTGATATAAACTAAGAGCCCACCAAACTGTATAGAGAACCTGGTTCTCTATCAGTTCCCACAGAACACAGACACACAGTAGTAAGTAAATAACACAACAATATTTTACGTGGAAAACTCCCAACTCACGAGATTGAAAACCACGACCTACAATCGTAGGATTTTGATAAGTGTGGATTTTGACCACTTATTAGTACCTTTTTATTTTTTTGTTAGTCCGAAAGTATTGATTTATGTTCCCAAAACTAATGAAAGTGTGCAAATGCAGAAATATTAGAAATTTGGGCTCCCATAAAGAAATCCGACTAAAAAAAAGGAGTGTTCCGACTCACAAGGAAAGAAGGGGCACAACACACAAGAAGTGCAGTCCGCAGAGGTATTTTTGCGGCCGCAGAAGCAAGTGCGGACCGCAAAATTCCCTCAGCGGCTGCAAAACTGGTGAAGAAGCCCAACAGTACTTTAAGCATAAGTGAGAACCGCACTTGAATTGTGCGGCCACAGAACATGGTCCGTACTGACAAGAATTTAAAAAGTTCAGAGAGTGTACAAATGACCAAGACTAAAGCCTTGCCTGAATTGCGGACCGCACAAGAATTGTGCGGCCACAGAAGCTGTATTGCAGCCGCAGACCAAATTGTGTGGCTGCAGAATCCAGTTCCTTGCAAGACCAAGCAATATGCGGGCCATACATGGAATTATGTGGTCGCAGAACCTCCCGAGGGGCATTTTTGTTTGCGAATTTTGGGCCATTATAAATAGACGGGAATCACATTTTAGGTCAAGTTTTGAACTTCTAGCAGTTGTAGCCATTGTAGTTTAACATTTTAGGAAATTTGTGATCATTTTGAGATTGAAACATCGTAGTTTATCATTTTAATTTTATATGAGTTTAATTTGTTTTTTTCTTTATTTTCTTCATTTTCCACTATGAGTAGCTAGACATTTACTAGGGTTGTTACCCAACAATGGTGTGTAAACCTTATGAGTATTTAATTTAATGCTTGTTTATTATTGGGTGTTGATTTTTTAACCTTGTTTATGCTTTAATTTTATAATTAATGGTTGCAAACATTGATTCATGCCTTCTTGAATTAGTCTTTACTTGAGAAAGAGGGACCTAGTCTAGGAAAGCTTGGCTAACAAGAAATTAGGCTAGTTGAGGATTTGACTAGCCTAATTAAAGGGTTGAACTAGAGATAGAAAAAATCCGACTTGAGCTCATATCAACTATTTAGCATGATAACCATTTGGGCTTGAGAAATCCAAATTGGTCAAAATCACTGTATGACCGAGAGGTATTGAGTGGGTAACTTAGAGTTAAGATCTATAATACACCCCGATCAATCAAAACAAATGTTAACGTACTTAACACATTAGACGGAGACCTAGGTTAAGGTCACATCCCTAGAATTTTTAACATTTGGTAAAAACAACAAAAACAATCACTTGCTTTCTAGTTCCTTCTCATTAGTTTATAATTGTTAGTATTTATTTAGAAGCAGAAAACAAAATCCCTTGTTTGGAAGCACAATTTAGTTATTTCATTTTCTCTCATAAAGTGTATACCTTATCACCCATATTAAAATCCCTATGGAAATCAACCCTGACTCTTGTTGGGTACAATTTTTCCAACGACCATTTCCACTCATTAGTGAGTGCGGATTGGACGTGGATCAATTTTTAGCTCCGTTGCTGGGAAGTTAAAACAATGTTAGCCATATATTTGAGTGTGTTTTTGGAATATCTTCTTTTCCTTCCATGTTACTAATTTGTTTAAGCAATTTTAGGTACAACCATGGCGAGCAATGAGCTCGGAAGTTTGCCTTTGGGGGAATTGGATGGCGAGGAAGAACAAGTAGAGGAGGTACCTCAAGAGCCACAAGCCAATTGGAGACGTCGGGTACCTCATGACAATATGCACATTCCACCCCAACCTCCTCTATGAGTGGCTCCACACCGGATATTGTCCAATGAAGGTTATGCTAGTGCAATAGTCCCTCCCCATATTAGGGCCAGAAACTTACGAATCACCAAGGTAATGCTAACTTTGCTTGAGCTATGGGGTTTATTTACCGGTGCTCCAACTCAAAATGCTTATATAAATTTGAAGGGCTTTGTGGATATATGTTGGGGGGCACGCAAATTAATATTTTCGAGGATTCATTGAGACTAAGGCCTTTTCCCTTCTCTCTACGGGGGAAGGTTTAGATTTGTTGGAACGATTGCCTAACCATTCAATCACACTTGGGATGAGTTGGCGAAAAAGTTCATTGCTAAGTTTTTCTCTCCTGGGCACATGGATACACTTCAAGACGAGATCTTGGCATTCAAGCACGAGACGAATGAACCACTACACAAAATATGGGAGCACTATAGTTAAGGAATGTCCCAACAACGATATGACGGAAAACATGATTCAACAAACCTTTTATCGTGGGATTAACACAACCAACCAATATAGTGAATCAACTAGCCGATGGGAACTTTATGACTACGCCTTATGCGGAGATATGTGAAATCTTGGATGAGATGGTAGAAAGTTCGTCGGCTTTGCAATCCCGGGCCAATGTTCCACAAGGTGGTCCGAATACGATCCACCTTCACAAAGAATTTCAAGACCATGGGAAAGACATTGCCGAATTGATCACTACCATGACTCAACTAGCAAAAGCTCAACTAAATCAAGTGCAAGCCCCTAAGCAAGTTAATTCTATGGAGGGAGTGAATGTGTTGGCAAACAAGAGGAAGACCAAAGGGCCACAAGTGCAAACTCGAGAGGAGAATTATGTGCAAGATGATGGTGGTTTTGAGCAAGATGATTCTTATAATGATCAAGAGGAGGAAATTCAATATGTAAACAATTTTCAAGGGAAAAGAAACAACTTCCAAGGCCCAAGCCAACAATAATGGCGACCATAAAACAATGATGGAAATTGGAATTCACAATCAAGGGAATTGGAATAACAACGACAATCAAAGAAATTGGAGTGTAAACAACCAAGGGAAATGGGGAGGCAACAATCAAGGTGGGTGGAGTAAGTATCAAGGAAACTGGGGGTCAGGTTTCCAAAGGCCCCCAATGTGTCAACAACTGAGTAACCCACCTCCTTATCCTTCCCATGGTATGTTCAAACAAATGATGGAAAATAATGTCAATTTGGATGCCCAACTTGCCTCACACAACACATCAATCTGCAACCTAGAAGTTCAAATGGTGCAAATATCTTAAGCTTTAAATTCTTGTCCTAATAGGACACTACCAAGTGATACGGTGGTAAACCCAAATAGTAGTAACAATACAGGGCATGCCATGTCGGGAATCCACCCACCTCAGGTGGAAGGCAACTTGTTGATGATGATCAAGCGATGCAAGAAGAAGAGATCCCAAACAATGTTGGTCAACCTAATGAAGAGGTTCATATTGATATTGATGATAGTTTGGAAGAGACTCAAGAAGAGGTGAACCCATCTAAGGAACACATTATTGACATACCGGAGCTGGGAGTGAAAAGGCTAAGGCACCATTGCCTAACTCCACCTCCATACCCTCAAAGACTTGCCAAGCAAAATGGTGAGAATCAATTCAAGAAGTCCATGCAAATGATGAAGAGTCCTTCAATCAATGTGCCATTGGTCGAAGCTTTGGAAAAAATGCCACGGATATGCAAAGTTTATGAAAGATATTGTGACAAAGAAGCGGTCAATGAATTTTGAGACCACCAAAGTCACTCATCAAGTGAGTGAAATTGTTCATTCAATGGCTCCTAATTTGGAGGATCCCGGTGCTTTCACGATTCCTTGTACAATTGGAAGTGCCGAGTTTGCTAAAGATCTTTGTGATCTTGGGGAAAGTATAAATTTGATGCCTTATTTGGTTTTCAAGACTTTTGGGATTGGGAAACCAAGATCCACCTCTATGAGATTGTAAATGGCCGATCGTACCATGAAAAGGTCGTTGGGTGTGATTGAAGATGTTTTGATTCGGGTTAATAAATTCATTCTTCTGGCGAATTTTGTCATTCTAGGTTATGAGGTTGATTATGAGGTGCAAATTATTCTTGGTAGGTCTTTCCTTGTTACGAGTAAGGCTCTTTGTGATGTTGAAGTTGTAGAACTCATTTTCCGGGTTGATGATGAAAACGTGGTATTCCATGTGTTTAAGTCCATGCGGCAACCAATTAGCAATGAGGAGTGTTCTTTTTTGGATTTGGTGACCGATGTCATTATTGATGATACAAGTGCTACAATCAATGTTTGTGATATGTTGGAGGGCCGTCTTGATCAACTTTGATGATGACGAGATGGATGGCTTCATGGAATGTGTGAACTCTTTGCAAGGAATGGGGTCGTACAACTATGCACCCCGAAAATTGTCCTTGGATCTTTAAAATAGGAAGTCTCTTCCTATAAAATCTTCTATTGAAGAGCCACATACCTTGGAGTTGAAGTCATTGCCTCCACATCTTCGGTATGAATTTTTTGTCCTTTGTTCTACTATACCGGTTATTTTTTCCTCTTGTTTGACTAACGTGCAGGTAGATTCCCCATTGGCGGTGCTACAAAAGAGTAAGGAGGCTATTGGGTGGACCTTGGTGGATATTCGGGGTATAATACCCGCCTTTTTCATGCATAATTTCAAGTTGGATGATGGCGCTAAACCATCTATTGAACATCAAAGAAGACTCAATGAGGATATGCAAGAAGTTTTCAAGAAGGAGATTATCAAGTGGTATATACCGGGGTTGTTTACCCCATCTCCGATAGTTCATGGACTTCTCCGGTTCAATGTGTCCTAAAGAAGGGGGAATGATGGTGGTCACCGATGACAAGAATGAATTGATTCCTACAAGAACCTTGACTGGTTGGAGGGTGTGGATGGATTATTGCATGCTCAACAAAGTCATAAGGAAGGATCACTTTCCATTTCCTTTCTTAGATCAAATGCTCGATAGATTGACTGACCGTGTTTTATATTGTTTTATTGGTTGGGTACTAGGAATACAACCAAATTTTCATTGCTCTGGAATATCAAGAGAAAATAACCTTTACATGTTCCTATGGTACTTGTGCTTTCAAGCGGATGCCATTTGGTTTGTGCAATGCATCGACGACTTTCAAAGGTGTATGATGGATATTTTCACGGACATGGTGGAGGAATACCTTGAAGTTTCATGGATGACTTCTCGGTGGTTGGGGATTCTTTTGATGATTGTCTTGAAAATTTGGACAAAGTGTTGGCTAGATATGAAGAAACCAATTTGGTAGTCAATTGGGGAAATGCCATTTCATGGTTGAGGAAGGTATTTTCCTTGGCTATAAAATCTCAAGGAATAGAATTGAAATTGACAAGGCGAAGATTGATGTGATTTCAAATCTTCCACCCTCAACTTCGGTGAAGGGTGTGCAGAGTTTCTTAGGCCATGAGGGTTTTTACCGGCGCTTTATCAAAGATTTCTCTAACGTGGTAAACCCGTTGTGCAAACTTCTTTAGAAGGATGCCAAATTTAATTTTAATGATGATTGGATGAGTGCTTTTGAATTTTGAAGCTCAAGTTGACACCTACTCCCATCATCACCGCTCCAAATTGGAGTGTGCCTTTTGGACTCATGAGTGATGCATGTGACATAGTGGTTGGGAAATTTTGGGGCAACATATCAACAAGATTTTCCATCTTGTCTACTATACTAGTAAGACTATGAATAGGGCTTAGTCAACTATACCGTTTTGGAGAAATATTGTGTTTGCAACTGAGAAGTCCTCCCCATACTTGATGGGTGCAAAAGTTATTGTCCACACGGATCATGCGGCACTTTGTTATCTTATCATCGAAAAGGACTCCAAAGCTCGGTTGATGAGATGGGTGCTCCTGTTACAAGAATTTGATATTGACATCCAAGATAGGAAAGGTAGTGAAAACCAAGTGGCAGATGATTGTCTCGTTTGGAGGAGGAGGGGAGGCCGCATGATGGCCTTGAAATCGATGACTCTTTCCCGGATGAGCAATGTTTGGAAATTTCAATGAAAGAGGTGCCATGGTTCGAAAACTTAGCAAATTTTCTTGTGTGTGGAATCATTCCAGAAGAGTTCTCTTCAAGCCAAAGGAAGAGACTCAAAAGGGATTGTCAAGATTATTATTGGGATGAATCATACCTTTTCCGGATTTGTACGGATGGGGTGATTAGGCGGTGTGTACTGGAATAAGAGCAAGGTGATATTCTTGGGGCTTGTCATTCTTCGCCATATGGTGGTCATTATGGTGGAGCAAGAACGACGGCGAAAATGCTTAGTTGCGGTTTCTATTGGCCCACTCTTTTCAAGGATGCTAGTGAGTTAGTGAAAAGATGTGATGAATGCCCACGGGCTGGTGGAATCTCTAAGAAAAATGAAATGCCTCTCCCAACCATGTTGGATATTGATAGTTTAGATGTGTGTGGGGCATTGAATTCATGGGCCCTTTTGTGATTTCTTGTGAAAATACTGATGACGTCCGAATCCAGTACTAAAAAGTAAATGGACACATTCACATGCAATATGATATAGCCAACTATGAGTCAGGGTCGAATCCCACAGAGAACAATATGTAGGCGATTAGGCGTGTGAGAGAGTTATCACTTATTATGCTAAGCCAAACACTTAAAAGAGGTTTGAGAAAATATTTATGTCTAAATGCGAAAATATAAACTAACCTAGAAAGCAAGTAAAATGATCAATGGCTACAAGCATGGATGCAATGGGAATTACACTCAAGTAACGATCCAATATATTTCACGATTTTACAAATATGAGCGAGTTTATGTTAATTATCCTCGGATAATATTTCTTTATTAGCTTCTTTCGAAGACTAACAAGACTTCCTAATTGAATTATCCCTTAAACAAATAAGAGATTAAGCACACCTAAATATGGCTACAAGTACTACGATCTTATTCCTAGGTAGAATCTATAAAGTGAGGGTTACCGCCTCAAGTTCTTGCTAATTAATCTAACCCAAACCCAAATTATCTTTTCCAAAATTAATTCGAAGTTAATGGGCAAGTCCTAGGGTTAGTTAATCCTTTTGGAAACACTAAGAACATAAAATAATTAAAGAAACAATAAATCATTTCAATATAAATAAAAATCGTTCAATACATAAGCACAACAAGATATTTAATCCATACTTTAAATATGAATATTCCCATAAACAAGATTCAAGTGTTGGAAAAGATACTACACACTTAGATATTCAATACAAAGCAAGAAAATGAAGAAATAAACATAAATGGGTAAGAAATTCTCAACCAAAAGTTTCAAATCTTCAAGACCCAAGTGTGTGTGCAAGAACCCTAGATCCCAAACTTGTCTTCTCTAGTCAAGAGACTGAAAATAAGCCAAAGTTGTCCAGAGATCGGCCAAAAATGGCTTACAAATGAGCTAGGTTATGTCTTAAATGGTTTGGGGGTCAAAAATGTGAAATTCCAGAACTGCCCAGTTTTTCCCCCATTTCTTCTTTGCGTTCGCGATCATTCCTTCGCGTTCGCGAAGATATGTTTCCTGCAGCTATGCGTTCGCGAAGGGAAATTCACTAGGAAAATTTCCATTGTTCATTTTAGCTCATTTTTGGTTTGTTTTCACTTGGTTTCTTCATGATCACGTCTAAATCACATAAAACTTGTAAAATAGAAGTAAATGACATTAAATACACAATTTTATCAATTAAACATAACAAAAATCTAAGATTTAAATTGGAAAAATACCAACTTATCAAATACCTACATCTTGGTCGTGGTAGATTATGTGTCCAAATGGGTTGAGGCCATCACTTTACCCAACAATGAGGAGAGAAGTGTAGTGGCTTTCTTGAAGAAGCATAATTTCACAAGGTTTGGTACTCCACGTGCAATTATATGTGACGGGGGGTCACACTTTTGTAACAAGGCTTTTGACACTTTACTTAGCATGTATGGTGTTACTCACAACGTCTCAACTCCCTCTCACCCACAAACTAGTGGGCAGGTGGAAGTCTCTAACCAGGAGAAAAAGAGTATCTTGTTTAAAACGGTGAATGCTAATCGGACAGATTGGTCCAAGAAGCTTGATGATACATTATGGGCTTATCGGGCGGCTTGCAAAACACCTATCGGAATATCGCCATATCGGTAGGTGTTTGGAAAAGCTTTTCATCTTTCGCTGGAACTAGAGCACATGGCAATGTGGGCTCTAAAGAAGTTGAATCTTGATTGGGATGTAGTCGCTAAGTTGTGGGTTGCACATTTGAATGATTTGGATGAGTTCCGGTACCATGATTATGTGAGTTCGTCCTTGTATACAGAAAAGATGAAATATCTTCATGACAAATACATTTGGAACAAAGAATTCAAGGTGGGAGATCTTGTATTGTTGTTTAACTCAAAGTTGAGAATATTTCTCGGGAAGCTAAAATCCAAGTGGAGTGGTCCATTTGAAATTGTTGGTGTGACACATTTTGGTGCATCAAACTTGAAGAAAAAATAATGAAGTATTCCGAGTCAATGTTCACCGGTTGAAGCACTACTTGGGCAAGGTTGGAGATAGCCATGTGGTGGCGGTCAGTCACTTCACTTGAGGGTATTTTGCTTCGTGCCGCGATATTAAATCAGGCGCTTCTTGGGTGGAAACCCATGTTATTTTCCTTTTTGTTTTGTTGTTAGGTGTTATTTGTGTTCTAACTTGATTTGAAGTGTGCTACAGGGATGTGTGCGACTTATAATAAAGGTGGACAAAAATATGGCCAAGTGTCAAAATCCTGCAGACCGCACTTTACTTATGCGGGCCACACATCTTTATGTGCCACAACAGAAAAGCATTGCGACATCACATTTCTCATGCGGACCGCACATTTGGAATATTGAAAAAGTGTCAAAATGCTAATTCTCTGAAGTTTGAGCTTGTCAGTGTGGAGGAGGATCTGCGAGCGCACGTGAAATCTTGTGGCCGCACCTGAAAATGTGCGGACATGTGATGACTCGATAGGTCATTTATAGTTTCAACCCTCAATTTTGTATTTCGAAACCTTGATTAGCACCATTTATCTTTCCTCGATTTGCATGCACCATCCGTGTCTTTTTTCAGAAGGGTTTTATGTGAAAAATTGATGAAAATGTGAAATCTTACTTTAAAACTCATTTGAGTTGAGTTCGGCCAATATTTTGAGCAAACGGAATCGAATTCAGAAGTCCCTAGCTTGATTTATAATAATTTGTTGAAAATTCGAAGTTTAAATGTTTAAAAAAATTCCAAGTTTGACCGTAGTTTAACTTTGTTGCTACTGGCTCGAGATTCTGGTTCCGAAACTTCACATAAGTTCATTACAAAATTTATGACTTGTATCCAAAATTTGGTGTAAAACGGAGTTGATTTGACGTGATTCGGACGTCCGGTTGAAAAGTTACATGTTCTTAAGTTTCATTGAAAATTTCATTCGTTTTAGTGTCTGATTCATAGTTCTAGGTGATATTTTGGTATTTTGATCGTGCGAGTGAGCTCATATCATAATTTTGGACTTGTGTTAATGTTTGGTTTAGATCCCCGAGGCTCGGGTGAGTTTCGGATATGTTATGAATGTTTTGAACTAAAGGAAATTACTGGTTCTAGTGCAGGTCTCTAACCTCGCAATTGCGAGGTCAGTGTCACATTTGCGAATGTTCATGTCTTCTGTTAGATTTGCATTTGCAAAGTGGTATTGGGGCAGGGTGGTTCACTATTTACGATCAAATGGTCTTAATTGTGGAAGTCCAAGTTCGCATTGCAAACAAAACCATCGCTTATGCGATGGCAGCAGAGATGTGAGATCTTCGCAATTGCGAAGGCTTTATTTGCGGAGTTCACAATTGCGAACCCCGGGTTGCGATGTTGACATTTACGCCTGGACAAAAGAAGGGAAAAGGGGGAATTAGCTCATTTATTTCAAATTCTCAACCCTGAACACCTTAGAGGTGATTTTTCCAAGAGCTTTTCTTCCTAAATTCATTGGTAAGTGACTCTATTCTACTCTCTTTTAATTACCCATTACATTTCATAAGATCTCGACATCAAATCTAGGATTTTCATGGTAGAGATTAGGGATTTGGGCAGAATTAGAGTTTTTCGTAAATTTGAGATTTAGACCTCGATTTGAGGTCGGATTTTGAAACTAATTACATAATCGGGCTCGGGGGTGAATGGGTGATTGTATTTTGGTCTGAATCTCGGATTTTGACCAAACAAGCCCGGGGTTGACTTTTGTTGTCTTTTATCAATAATGATCTAAATTGAATCTCTTTCATTCGTGGGTAGTTTCTAAGACTTATTTTGAATTGTTTGGTCAATAATTTGCTAGATTTGTTTGGTTTGGAGGCTTGTTCGAAAGGCGAGGCCGTGGTTGAACCTTGAGTTGACTGTGCAGCAAGGTAAGCATTGAGTCTAACCTTGATTTGAGAGAATAGGAATCATTGAGCTTATTTTATGTGAATTTCATGAGTAGCGGCGTATATGGGAGGTGACGAGTGTCTATACGTCGTCAATTACTTTTTTCCATGTCTACCCAAATTTCATTAATTATAACACTCCATGTCTTGATTAATACATGCCTTAATTGCTTCCTATGACTTAACTTGTTACTTATCATTTATTATTATGGCATTATACATGTTAATTTCTTCCATGCTCCATGCTTAATTGATACTTGCCTTAAATGCCTTTCTTGTATCCTTTAAGTGTCATATATTTGACTTGTCTTGTTGCTCAGTATTAGTGTAGCCTTTCATGATTTGGTACTACGTTCCTTCTTGATTTGTAGCTTTCATATTCATTAATTGTAGCGATTCTTGTGATTCAAGTTGTTAAATATTGCACTTATTGATTTATTTATGGATCGGATTGCACACCACAACAGGTGGAATAAGGGAGGATTTACATTGATATGGTGGGATCGATTGTGCGCCGCAACGGTGAAATAAGGGCTGATTGATATGGCAAAATAAGGGAGAATTACAATATTGACGATGATTATATGGTGGAATCAGGTTGCGCGCCACAATATATATATATATATATATACTTATTATTATTAATAGTTACATGGTGGAATACGGGGGGATCATGTTGTACGGTGGAATCGGATTGTGCACCGCAACAATTTATGTGTTTTCTATTACTTATTGTATTGTGTTGGCTTCGGTACTTTCGTACAAGACTTTAAGGATTGGTATTTCTGGTATTTATTGGTTTTCTTTGAGGATTGAGTTATTTTTATGAATTAATTGCTTATTTTGTTTTTGTATTTTTCTTTCTTGGCATTATTTTATATTGCGTACAGGTTGTTGTTAGTGACCCGCCTTAGCCTCGTCACTACTTCGTCGAGGTTAGGCCCCACACTTATGGAGTACATTGGGTCCTTGTACTCATACGACACTCTGCACTTCTTGTGCAGATTTTGGAGTCGGTCCCAGCGGCGGTCAGTAAATTACTTGAGTTGACTATCAGTACGGAGATTTGAGGTACAATTGGTCGGCGTTCGACAGCCCTGAAGTCCCCTTCTACCTTATCTTAGATGTGTATTTTCTTTCAGACAGCTTTACTTTCATTCAAACCTTTATTTGTATTGTTGTAGTAGCTCGTATACTTGTGACACTAGATTCAGGGTTTTGTTTAGATATTTAAGGTGTTATGCATTTTCACTCTTTATTTTAGTTTTGTCGCAGTTATTTCTGTAATTGACATTAGTTAAATTTGATTTGTTTAAAATGGCTTTAAACTATTCTAACATTGGCTTGCGTAACAAGTGAAATGTTAGGCGCCATAACAGTCCAGAGGATGGGATTTCGGGTCGTGATAAGTTGGTATCAAAGCACTAGGTTGCCTAGGTCTCACGAGTCACGAGCAAGCTTAGTAGTGTCTGGAAGATCGGTACGGAGACGTCTGTACTTATCTTCAAGAGGCTATGGAGTTTAGGAACAACTTCACTTCTATTGTTCTCTGTCGTGTGATTTTATTCTATCATTGATGATTGAAATCTTCTATTCTTGTTCTCTTGCAGATGGCGAGTACACGTACTGCATCTACAGTTGGGAAGAAGCCTGAGCCCCCTATGGCAGCTACGGCTAGGGGCAGAGGCCGAGGTCGCGCCAGAGGACGAGGCAGAGCTCAGCATAGAGCTAGAGCAGCAGCACTCTCCGTGAAGCCTCGGGTGGATTTCGAAGAGGAGGTTCCAGCTCAGGCTGTACCTATCGGACCAGCTCAGGTCTCGGAGGCGTTCATATCCACTCCAGTGCTTCTGGATGCTCTAGTCCATTTGGTTGGCCTTATGGAGAGTGTGGCCTAGACCGGTACATTTCTAGTGGCACCAACCGTCTCTCCGGCTGGGGGAGGAGCACAAACTCCCGATACTCACACTCTGAAGTAGGTGGCTCCCCAGTTTCAGACTCCAACAGCCCCGTCAGTTGGGGTAGTTCATTCGGTTGTTGCGGCACTGGACGATGATAGGCCCGCTTTGTCTTCTGAGGCTATGTTGAGGTTGGATACGTTGACCAAGCTCTTTCCTGTTCATTTCAGTGGTGCATCTTCTGAGGACCCACATGATTTTCTAGACTGTTGCCACGAGGTGCTGCGGAACATGGGTATAGTTGAGACCAATGTGGTCGATTTTGCAGCATTTCAGATGGCTGGTTCTGCCTGGATATGGTGGAGAGATTTTGTGTTGACAAGACCAGCTGGGTCGCCTGCACTTACCTGTGATCAGTTCTCACAGCTATTTCTAGTGAATTTCATCCCTGTCACCTTGAGAGAGGAGTACCAAAGGCAGTTTGAGCGACTTCAGCAGGGTGGTATGACTGTTACCTAGTACGAGACTCAATTTGTAGACTTAGCTCGTCATGCCACTATCTTGCTACTTACTGAGATTGAGAGAGTGAGGAGATTTATTGATGGGCTTACTTACACTATCAGTCTTCACATGGCCAAGGAGACATGGAGTGATCTTTATTTTTAAACGGCCGTAGATATTTCTAGACGGATCGAGATGGTTCGTGCTCAGGAAAGAAGACCGATGTCAGATAAGAGTCCTCGTCATTCCGGTAGTTTCAGTGGTGCCTCATCTGGATGCATGGGTACTTATGGTAGGGAACATCCTCCCAGGTCATTTCATTTAGTGCTTCAGGGAGTCGTGGTCCTTATGTGACTTACTATGCATAGCCAGCCTACGGTGCGCCATTAGCTCCTATCAGTGTGCCTCCAACTCAGAGCTATCACCGTGGTTATTCGGCCTATTTGGGTTAGCTTCAGCTTCAGCATCCACATCAACATGATGGGTGTTTTGAGTGTGGTGGTATTGGTCACATCAAGAGGTCCTGCCCAAGATTATTGGGCAGCAAGCCACAACTGAGTTCTCATTCCATGGTTCCAGCACTGGTTGCTCTATCGCCCGCTCAGCCAGGTAGAGGCAAGGGTCAAGCATAGGTGGGGGTCAGGCCGTTAAAGGTGGAGGTCAGACTGTTAGAGATTAAGGCCAGCCAGCTAGAGTCCGTCCTAGGGATGTTATTTATAGTGGTGGGCCCAACCCCAATTTTATGCTTTCCCAGCTAGGCCTGAGGCCGAGTCATCTGACGCCGTTATCACATGCATTGTTCCCGTTTTCCATAGAGATGCTTTGATTCTATTTGATCTGAGATCTACTTATTCGTACGTGTCACCCTATTTTGCTTCATATATGGTTGTGCCTCGTGATTCTTTGAGTGCTCCTTGTATCTGTCCATGCTTATAGGAGATTCTATTATCGTAGATTTTGTTTAACGCTCGTGCGTGATTACTATTGGGAGTCTTGAGACTAGCATAGATATTCTACTTCTTGAGATGGTTAATTTTGATGTTATCTTGGGTATGGATTGGTTGTCACCTTATCATGCTTTATTGAACTGTCACGCCAAGACTGTGACCTAAGCCATACCAGGGTTTCCTCGATTAAAGTAGAGAAGGACTCTTGGACACTCTACCAGCAGAGTTATTTCTTATGTGAAGTCTCGACGCATGGTCGAGAAGGGATGTATAGCTTATTTGGCCTATGTCCGTGATTCTAGTGTGGAGGTTTCTTCCGTGGATTCAGTGACAGTTGTTCGTGAGTTTTTAGAGGTTTTTTCCTGCAGACCTGCCGGGGAGGCCACCTGACAAGGACATTGATTTCAATATTGATTTGGCTCCCGTGAGTTTTTTCGTGATTGTATTCATTGATGATATCCTGATCTACTCCCGCAATCGAAAGGATCATGAGCAACATCTTCGGGTTGTACTTCAAACTCTGAGAGGTAGCCAGTTATATGCCAAGTTTTCAAATTGTGAGTCTCGGTTAGACTCAGTTGCCTTTTTGGGGCATGTTGTATCGGCAGCGGGCATAAAGGTGGATCTTAAGAAAATTGAGGGAGTTCAGAACTGGCCTAGACCTACTTCAGCTACTGAGATCCGGAGTTTACGGGGTTTGGCTATTTATTATTGTCGGTTCGTGGAGGGTTTTGCATGTATTGCGGCCTCATTGACCAGATTGACCTAGAAGAGTGCCTCGTTCAGATGGTGATATGTGTGTGAGTTGAGCTTTCAGAAGCTCAAGACTTCTTTGACTTCAGCGTCAATGTTGGTATTGCCCACCGATTCAAGATCTTACAGGGTGTATTATCATGCATCTCGTATTGGGCTCGGTGTATTGATGCAGGATGGCAAGGTGATTGCATACGCGTAATGGAAGTTGAAGGTTCATGAGAAGAATTACCATGTTCATGACTTTGAGTTGGCATCCATTCTTCATGCGCTAAATATTTGGAGGCACTATCTTTACTGTATGTCGTGTGCGGTATTCACGGTTCATCGGAGTCTACAATATTTGTTCAAGCAAAAGGATCTCAATTTGATGCATAGGAGGTGGTTAGAGTTGTTAAAGGACTATGATATCACCATTTTGTATAATCCAGGAAAGGCCAATGTGGTGGCCAATGCCTTGAGTAGAAAGGCTTTAAGTATGGCCAGCCTTGCATATATATCCCAGTTGGCAAGAGGCCGCTTGCAACAGATGTTCTGGCTTTGGCCAATCAGTTTGTAACGTTAGTTGTTTTAGAGCCCAGTCGTGTTTTAGCTTGCACAGTCGCTCAGTCTTCCTTGTTTGAGCGCATAAGGGAGCGTCAGTGTGATGATCCCCATTTGATTGTCCTTAAGGACATGGTATGGCACGGTGGTGCCAAGAAGGTTACTGTTGGTGTGCCCGTGTCTATCATTTCTGATCGAGGTATACAATTTACCTCGCACTTCTGGAGGGCAGTACAATATGAGTTGGGCATGCAGGTTGAGTTGATCATAACATTTCACCCCTAGACGGATAGACAGTCCGAACGCACTATTCAGATATTGGAGGATATGCTTCGCGCTTGTGTCATGGATTTCGGTGGTTCTTGGGATCAATTTCTTGCCGCTTGTGGAGTTTTCCTACAACAAGGGCTACCGGTCGAGCATTCAGATGGCTCCCTATATGGCATTATATGGGAGGCTATGTCGTTCGCCAGTTGAATGTTTTAAGCCGGGGGAGGCTCAATTGTTGGGTACAGATTTGATACAGGGTGCCTTGGATAAGGTCAAGATTATTCAGGATCGACTTCGCACCACTCAGTCTTGGCAGAAGAGTTATGCCTACCGTAGAGTTCGTGATGTTGCATTCATGGTTGGAGAGAGGGTACTTCTCTGGGTTTCACCTATGAAGGGTGTGATGAGCTTCGGAAAGAAGGGCAAGTTGAGCCCTAGGTATATCGAACCCTTTGAGATTCTTGAGAGGTGGGTCAGGTGGCCTACAAGCTCGAATTTCCACCTAGTTTATCAGTGGTCCATCCGGTGTTCCATGTGTCTATGCTCCAGAACTATCACGGTGATCCGTCCCATGTGTTAGATTTCAGCTCAGTCCAATTGGACAAGGATTTGACCTATGAGGAGGAATCGGTAGCTATTCTAGCCCGGCAGGTCCGGCAGTTAAGATCTAAGAGTTATCCTTCAGTTCGAGTGAAATAGAGAGGTCAGCCAAATGAGGCAACCACGTGGGAGTCCGAGTCGGACATGCGGAGTAGATATCCACACCTTTTCACTAGTCCATGTACTTTTCAATGTTCGTTCGAGGATGAATGTTTCTTTTAGAGGTGGAGAATGTGATGACCCAATAGGTCATATATAGTTACCCTCCATTCTGTGTTTCGAAACCTCGATTAGCCTTCCTCAATTTGCATGCGCTGTGCGTGTCTTTTTTCGCAAGGTTTTTATGTGAAAAATTGACGAAAATGTAAAATCGTGCCTTAAAACTCATTTGAGTTGACTTCGGTCAATATTTTGAGGAAACAGACACAGATCAGTGTTTTGACGGTCCCGGTGGGTCCGTATCGCAATTTGGGACTTGGGCGTATGCCGGGAATCGAATTTAGAAGTCCCTAGCCTGATTTATCATAATTTGTTGAAAACTAGAAGTTTAAAGGTTTAAAGAAATTCAAAATTTTATCATAGTTTGACTTTGTTGCTACCGGGTTCGGATTCTTGTTTCAAAACTTGGTATAAGCTCATTACAGTATTTATGACTTGTTTGCAAAATTTGGTGCAAAACAGAGTTGATTAGACGTGATTTGGACATCCTGTTGAAAAGTTGCATGTTCTTAAGTTTTATTAAAAATTTCATTCATTTTGGTGTCTGATTCGTAGTTCTAGGTGTTATATCGGTGTTTTGATCGCGCGAGTGAGCTCGTATGATATTTTTAGACTTGTGTGCATGTTTGGTTTGGAGCCCCAAGGGCTCGGGTGAGTTTCAGATAGGTTGCGATTGTTTTGAACTTAAGGAAATTGCTGCTTCTGGTGCAGGTCTCTGACCTTGCAATTGCGAGGTCAGTGTCGCATTTGACTATCAGTACGAAGACTTGAGGTACAGCTGCTCGGCATTCGCACCCCTGAAGTCCCCTTCTACCTTATCTAGCTTTGTATTTGTCTCAGATAACTTTACTTTCATTCAAACCTTTATCTGTATAGTTCTAGAAGCTCGTGCAATTGTGCACCAGATTCGGGGTTGTATTTTGATATTTTAGATGTTATGGCATTCCGCACTTCATTTCAGTTTTATCTCAGTTATTTCAGTAATTGACATCAGTTAAATTTGATTTGTTTAAAAATGCTTTAAACTATTCTAAATTTGGCATGCCTAGCAAGTGAAATATTAGGCGCCATCACGATCTCGAGGGTGGGATTTACGGGTAGTGGCAGGACCACACATTGAGATCTGAAACGTTCAACCTAGGTGACAGGGTGCGAACCACATATGAAAACGTGCGGGTGCACTCGACTCTTTTCCCTTTGCAAACACTTGGTATAAATAGAGGAATAGAGATGATTTTACACTTATCCCTCTTTGAAAAAACGTTGTGCTCTGTTGATTTTCTTGAGAAATTTAACTATCCTCACACAGAACCACCTGTTATTATTCACCTATTGCACCCACTCTATCTGTTATGCTTCAATTTCATATTAAATTTTTGTGTTAGTTTAATTTTTAGATTCTTAATTCTTTTTAGGCCATCTATTATTAGAGTTCAACTATGAGTCCTTGTGGGGTAAATCTGAACTGGGTAATCATAACACATAATCTAAGGTTGGTGAAATTTCATATTTTTACCATGTTGCCATGTCAATTTGTGCAAGAAATTGAATAATCTAAGTAGAAAAAAATATGATTGTTCTTAACTTTTGAAAACTGCGGCCGCACTTGAATTTGCAGTCTGTAAATTAAGATATTTGGCAAGTGAGTGAAGCAGGGATCTTCGACCGCAATTTAAAATGTGCGGACTGCAGATTTCTCTTGCGGTCACAAATCGACCATCGCACTGTCTTCAGAGACTTTGCACTTTGAGAGTCTGAAGTGCGGCCACACTTGCAAATGCAGACCACACTTCCTTTCTGAGGCCGCACAACCAAATTCTGCGGACCGCAGAACGCATTACCCGCAAGCCTCTGTTATACTCACAACCCCATTGTTCCTCCCTTGACAACATAAGTCATGAATGTGTTGAATAACGAATTGCAACTAACAATCTTCTTTGCTTTAGTACAGACAATGGTTCGATCGAGAGGCCGAGACGACACTACAAAGGGAAGGGGTGAATCTTCTAAGTGTCGAGGTAGAGGTAACTTCTCCCTTGGCCAGCCTAAGACCATTAGAAAGAAATCCACAACAGGAAGAGGGAGAGGTGTATACCTCTCCGAGTCTAGTTCCTATGTCCCGTCTAGGGAAGTGTCAGAGGGCAACTGAGCCTCTGTTAAGGAGGAATAGACAGCCACACAGTCGAGGCCACAGGGGAGATACCAGCTAACGGATGAGTCCTCTTCATCTCACAGCACCTCCGAGGGATTGGAGAGTGCTAGCCAGGCCTCTGCAGAGACATCAACTACACCAGATCGAAGACTATATAGGAGATCCCCGATGATGGTAGATGGGGAGATGGTAGAGCCATGGGTGTGGAAAGATTGAAGAAGAAAGAGGAATGGGAGGATAGGTTTGTCAGCTTGGTCGCCTTCACTGATTTTCGTATGTGGTGGCAAGCGAGGTCTTTGACTCTTAAGAGACAAATCCTATTGAAAGACTTGGAGACTTAAAACCTGACGATCTTGAAGCAATTCAGAGCGAGAAATGGTTGGATGTGGTTCACTGAAAGAGTTGAGGATGCCAAGGAATACCTCGTCCGAGAGTTCTATGCTAATGTTGCTCACAAAAGAAGCGGACTAAGGTGACCAAAGTACGCAACCTCAATGTGAGGTTTGATCAACATATGCTAAACGAGTACTTGGGATTTGAGGATGTGGAGCCAAAGGAGTATCTGGAGAAATGTGCAATGAAGGAAGAAGTCAGACCTCGGCTGCCCATGATCTTAGCACCATCAGGGCCACCACCACCATAGATTACCTATGGGGTTCCCATTCAGAAGAAAACATTGAGCTTCGAGGCGAAGGGGTGGTAGACCTTTGTTTGCAGTAGACTGGATCCAAGCCAGAATGAGACTCATCTACCTATTCCTCGGGCTGTTCTTGTGGCTTCCATCATGGCCGGTTAACCAATTAATGTGGGTGTCATGACGTAGGCCAATATTTCGTTGATACCACGACAAGCTAGCTCGGCCAACCCTTATCCCAACATTATCACAGAGTACCTCACTGATGCAAAGGTAGATCCGAGATCTTTTGACACCAATGTGAAGCCGAAGAAGACATTTGACTGCTATTCACTGATGGATGAAACCAATCCATAGAAGAAAAATCAGCCTTTTACCACCACACGCCAGTCTGATGAGCCAACAGTTGTAGTTACTAAGACAATAGACCTTCCATCCACCTTTGCTAAGCCTTCTTCCAGTGCCGGTGCTATGCCTCCACCATCAGCCTCAACTCCTACCACAACCCCTAAGGCAGCCCCTACTCCAGCTCTAAGGCCAGTGCCCATGCCTACATCTCCATTATCTGCTCTGTGGGTCTCCCAGACATTGGCGAGTCTCAACAACTGGATGCAGAGAGCTACTTCAAAGCTGTCTAACTTATCTAATAGTGTTGTAGCGCACTCCACTACACATGCACCACAAGACCCCTCTGACATTGATGAGACGCTCAAGAAGATTTTGGAACACCAGAAGACGATCACGGACACCTTGGTGCAGCATGGGTCGGTTATTGAGGAGTTAAGAAAAGAAGTGAAGAAGATGAGGAAGTCTCAGGCAAACAAGAAATCAGTTGACAAGCTCAGAAAGAAGGTGACTAGACTTGTTATAGCTGGGGGCCTACCTTTTAATATGCTACTTGACCCGCACCATTCTGTCCTAGATCCATCAGCACCACCTGCACTGGTAGCACCAGCTAGCCAGTCTGAGGGGCCAGACCTTGCCGCCAACACTGCTGAGGTAGTGCATGCGATGTTCACTACTCCCGCCACGCTTAGATTTGACGATGATGAGATACAGTTGGTTGATCCTACGGGAGATGATATTGCTGGGGACACTGAGATGTCCAAGGATCCTTAGGGAGTATTCTTTACCCTCTATTATTTCACGCTTATTTTGCTAACCATTGGGGACAATGATTACTTTTATTCGGGGGGGGGGGGGGTTGGATTTT
>ML418584.1:22117-34004 GCA_005239525.1 Nicotiana knightiana | reverse complement strand
GGGGGGGGGGGGGTTGGATTTTATATTATATATTGACACATTTTGGATACATTTGGACTGTAATAATTTGATTATTCTATTTCTTTTCCTATTTGTAGTTATCTATCTAGCAGTTATTGTTCATTTTAAGTAGCTTCTTTTTATGTTTTCATAGATAATAAGTCTTTGGTTTTCTTAACGCCACGGTTCTTTCCAAAGGTAGATTTTTCGTTAACCGGGTGGCTTGTCCCAACGATGGATGGCGTGACAATATTCTTATGGGAATGAGTACGTTTTTATGTTTAGGTAATAATAATAGTAGTAGTAATGAATAAAAAGACCTAATCAAGTCATTCTCGAAGAGTTAATCATGATTCATGTGGTACTAACACACTTAACAACGTGCTTATGGTTAAAGACAAGGTTTATGAAAGAAAATAGCTCTAGTTAGTGACTTTGAGACTCTTGAGTTAACTTTGGAAATCATCGAGTGGTTTATTGGACCATAGTGATCTTTAAACTTGAGTGTGGTTGTTGTATGCTCTCGACTCTATCCTCTTTTACGATCTGGTTGCGTGAGGGGTGAGATGAATTGTTGCTAGTTTAAGAATCCGTGCGAATAGTCTAGAACTTGCCTCGATTGTGGTTCAAGGCGAAATACTAAGTTTTGCTTGGTTTGAGAAATGATTGTAGGCTTTCCTTGGCCCGCTTGAGCTTCTTATTTCCAACCAATGTCATTATCCCTAGTCAACCCCCTTTGAGCCTCTAGCCTTTCTCATTTGATAACCATGTTATAAGCCTTTACCCGTTTTGTCATGATCCTTTCTTGGCACCCGAAATTTTCTTAGTCGCTTAAAGCATAAGTTTAGGGGAGAGATGAGAAATTTTAAAAGGGTATCAAGGCACAAAAATAAAAAATAAATGATCTCTATGAAAAGAGAAGGCAAGAAAAGAGAAAGAACAAAAACGAAAAAAATGCAAATAAGAGAATAAGCAGAAGGGTTGATGGATTCAAAAAGAGATAACGATCCCTAACATGAGCATCAAAAGAGAGAAAAAGAATGAAATGAACAAGAGAGTGATGTCAAGTCTCTCTAGCCCCCAATAAAACGAAAATGCCTCTAAGAATTGGTAATTATGAGCCGAGAAATGAAAATGTGGAGTGCTTAAGGAAAGGTGTAACCACTTACCTAGATGGTATCATACCCTAATCCAAAAGCCTTAATTACAACCCCAAAGAAGTCCTAATTGATTTTGAACCGAGTGAGCTTACATTAGTGGTGATCTACATGACGGGAAGGCCTATGGTACTTGAAGCCGACATTCTCTTGTGAGAGAAGAGTGAACCTTTCATGAATCTTAAGATTGAGTGCTAACTTTTTAAGTGAGCTTGGAAAAGGGAAGGTGCAGGAGGAAGAGTTTTGAGTCCACCATGACTTACATGATAGAACAAGAGTCCTTGATGAGTAAAGTCAATTCTTGGAGCTCAAATGTCATATTAGAGCTATATGTTCATGAATATTTCACTTGTCACCTTGTTGATAATGCATGAGTAATGTGGATAACTGTTGATCCCAACTGAGTATGAATGGCTCACCATCGACTCGCTGAAATGACCTTTAACTTTGAGGAGGTGGGAACTAATCTATTTGCTTGAGGACAAGCAAATACTTAAGCTTGGGGGAGTTGATTAGTGTGGATTTTGACCACTTATTAGTACCTTTTTACTTTTATTTTAGTCCGAAAGTATTGATTTATATTCTCAAAACTAATTAAAATGTGCAAATTGCAGGAATGTTAGAAATTTGGGCTCTTATGAAGAAATCCAACTCAAAAAGGAGTGTTCCGACTCACAAGGCAAGAAGGGGATTAACACACAAGAAGTGCGGTCCTCAGAGGTATTTATGCGGATGCAAAAGCAAGTGCGGACCATAGAATTCCCTCTGCGGTCGCAGAACTGATGAAGAATCCCAACAATACTTTAAGCAGAAGTGCGAACCACACATGAATTGTGTGGCCACAGAACATGGTCCGCAATGACAAGAATTCAAAAAGTTCAGAGTGTGTGCAAATGACCAATAGTGAAGCCTTGCCTGAAGTGCGAACTGCACAAGAATTGTGCGGCTGCAGAAGCTGCATTGCAGCTGCAGACCAAATTATGTGGCTGCAGAATCCAGTTCCTTGCAAGACCAAGCAATATGCGGACCTCACATGGAATTGTGCGGCCGCAGAACCTTTCGAGGGGTATTTTTGTCAGCAAATTTTGGGCCACTATAAATAGATGGGAATCACATTTTTAGGTCAAGTTTTGAAGTTCTAGCCGTTGTGTTTCATTTTAGGAAATTTGTGATAATTTTGGGATAAAAACATCATAATTTATCATTTTAATTTTATATTATGAGTTTAATTAGTATTTTTTTTTCTTCATTTTCTACTACGAGTAGCTAGACATTTACTAGGGTTGTGACCCAACCATAGTGTGTAAACCTTATGGGTATTTAATTTAATGCTTGTTTATGATTAGATTTTGATTATTAACCTTGTTTATGCTTTAGAAATAATGGTTGCAAATATTGATTCATGCCTTCTTGAATTGGTCTTTACTTGAGAAAAAAGGGACCTAGTTTAGGAAAGCTTGGCTAACAAGAAATTGGGCTAGTTGAGGATTTGACTAGCCTAATTAAAGGGTTTGAACTAGAGATAGAAAAAATCCAGCTTGAGCTCATATCAACTATTTAGCATGATACCCATTTGGGCTTGAGAAAGACAAATTAGGTAAAATCACTCTATGACCTAGAGGTATTGAGTGAGTAACTTAGAGTTGAGAGATATAATACACCCCGATCAATAAAACAAGTGTTAACGTACTTAACCCATTAGGTGGACACCTAAGTGAAGGTCACATCCCTAGAATTTTTAACCATTTGGTAAAAACAATCACTCGCTTTCTAGTTCCTTCTCATTAGTATTAATTTAGAAGCTGAAAACAAAATCACCTGTTTGGAAGTGCATTTTCAGTTATTTCATTTTATCTCGTAAAGTGTATACCCTAACACCCATATTAAACACCCTATGAAAATCAACCCCGACTCTTTTTCGGTACAATATAATTCTTCCAACAACCGTTTCCACTCACTAGTGAGTGCAGATTGGATGTGGATCAGATTTCAACTTCACGAACCGAGCAACTTTAGATTACAACCGTAACCTAGGAATTAAACTCTTAATCCCTCGTCTACTATTAATAATTCTATTTCAATCCTCTTTGTAATAACTCTATTACAAAACTCACCACTTTGACTAACTCTAGTCAAACACAAACACAAAGTTTAAGGTTTACAATGATATCCTACGATATGCTTCTAACTAAGCTTAGTAGGAATTACAAGTGAATAACATTAACAAAGATACAATAATACTAAGAACACACGATGAACTCAGTGTTGGGATCTGGTCCTTTGTTCTGTTGCTATTTTGTTCTTCAAGCCTTGGAGAGAATGAAGCGCGACAGTACACTTGAGAGAGACTTAATGATTTAGGGTTTTGCAAATGTGGGTTATCCCTTACCTCATGTTGGTAATATATAAGTGAGGTCAGTGGGATGATGTAAGGAAGTATCCAGTACACAACATGTTTCAAAAAGTGACTGTTGTTAGTAAACTATATTTGTAAAATAATTTTGGAGAAAATAAAATAACATAAATATAGAAAATAAAAATTAAATTCCTTAAGCTTGTTAGTGAACTGTATTTGTAAATAATTCTGGAGAAAATAAAACAACATATAAATGAAACGGAAGTTAATCCGAGCCCACTGAATTCACAGTGTTTCCTTAAGGAATTTAACCCCCTCTTAGTACCCAAGGTTGTGGATTATTTCCTCCCAGGATAGAACGAATTACACACTGGTGTAACGGTACTTCAAACCCTATTGTTTTAGCGAACACAAAGTTCGGTAGCAAATCAGACTTATTGTTGCTTTCTTTGAAGTTAAAACAATGCAGAAGAAAGGAGGAGAACTCAGAAATTCGTATGAAAAATCTGAGAGAATTGACTTGTATTTATAGTCAATGTTGAGCTCAAAACTGAAGAGGTGCAACTCTTCAGAATGGCTGTTTATGTAAAACGACCATTACATAAATGGCTTAATTTTCCGTTACAAAACCGGAAAACTAAAAACGGATAACAAAAAAATGTTTATTATTCCGTTGGATTTAATATTAATATTCGGTTCCTTTAATATTTGTTATTAACAATTAAATTTGGTCCAAAAAATCAATCAATCAATTATTTGACCAAATCCGAATCCGAACCGAAGCCGAGCCGAGCCGAGCGACGACGGCGGTGCGAGGCTTGCCTTCTTCTCAACTCTTTAAGAGCTAGAAAAAGAGCAATTGTATATATACCCGTCAAAAACCTTTTCCTCTTCCAATATGGGACAATGTCTCTTTGTCAAGGAGGGAAACTCAAATATTTCATTTTCCTTTCATTTTTCATTCACCCCCTTTTAAGCTATATTAAAGCTTAATAACCCAACAACTGCTGCACTATTATGTGTGCAATGCAACAGTGCAGTAGCTTTAATGGCGGTAAAGAATTGACTTATACTGTGACTAATGGAACTGACAGCCATCTGTTCTCTCTGTTATTCCTTTGATTGATATCATTGGAATTTGTGCCAGACATGTGCTTTGTTATTCCGAGCACTTTGAGGCTTTGTATCAGGTTCTCCCTATCTACTTCTCATATGAATTTTGTTAAATTATCGAAACACAAAGACACATAACTTATCGAGCTCAGACTAAGAATGAGGATGAGAATATACGGACACTGGGTCCACAACGTTTTCTAATATTTCAAACAGGTCTGTCTTTTGGCCAATCTCGTTCATAACAATTGTTGTTTTCATATTTTACCGATTGATCATATACATAATTTGATTGTTATTAAATATTAGTAGGTGCGTTTTTCTTTTTTTATTTTTCATCCATTGCCTAAGTAATATTGAGAATGTTAAAAATTCTGTAAAGACTTTTTGTTGTAAATACTAATAATTATAGAACATGAGAATGCGTAAGATTGATAAAAGATCAGTGTCCAACTTCCACGAATATGTAATAGATATGTTAGTAATCATTTTTTAACTGTAAAATACTATCGGAAACATCATCTCTATCTCTCCTAGGATAGGGACAAAGTTTGCGTACACACTACCCTCTCTAGACTTTACTTATGAGATTCCACTTAGTTTTTTTGTTATTGTAGTATGAATTAGGTTCAGTTAGTTTTATTCCCCCATGTATCTTCCTGAAATAGAAATATAAATACTGGTCAACTCATGGGTTCCTGCGACTAAATCAAACAATATATTAACTCTCAGTGATAACAAGTGGGAAAGAAATGGATGCATAGAATCTACCAAAATGATCAATCACGTAATATAAAAAGGGATGCTAAACCGGGCAAGATTTAAATATTAAAATATTAAGAAAAAATAAGGAATACAAAAATAAACCAGCCTGCACCATCTAGCTCATCACAAGAGAGATTTATAAATTGCGCTCTTTCAGAAATAATGAGATGCTCACACAAAAACTTTCAAAAGCGTGAAGTACTACTCTAAACATGGCGTTGTTCAAGTTTGATGTTGTCTTCACTATAATTCTTATGGTAGCCATTGGTTAGTTATATTCATCTCATTTTATCTTTATATTACAGGTGTATATTATAGATGCATATAGGTAGTTATGTAATATGCAACTATATGGGTGTTTTTAACTCTATGCATGATGCTTCACTTTATTTTTTGTTATCATATTTTACCAATTATTGACTTAGCCTCATCAACCACTTCTAGCCCATAGGCCCTTATGGAGTAAGCTTGGTTCACAACAAATTGTTACTTCTCTTTCTTTTGCTTTGTCGATGAGGTAATTAATTGAATTTTGCGTGTTTGCATTTGTATCATATATACTTGAGACCAAACAGTTTGGCAAAATTAAATAGAACAGATGATCAGAACCCCAACGATAACATACTTAAGTTCTGTCCAGGAACATACTCGCCTTTTAATCAACACAACCTTCTGAATCTGATAAACTTGTAGATCTTAGGAGTCTAACCTCAAAAAAGGGGTATGTTTCTTTAAATAAATTAATTAATTAATGGGTTTTAGAAATCAATATACACACTACTGTAGTTGATTGGTCTTGCTAGGTGACCACTCTAATAGGAGTATATTATAGGTCGAGATGTCTGAAAATAATACAAAGTAAATCAAATGAAATATAAAATAAATTCTTACCCAATATCTTGCATATGTCACTGCTCATCAAATGTTAACGTTATGCGCTAAGTTGATCGAAATCGGATACGGGTATCTGATACGGGTACAGATCCGAAAGTCAGATCCGGAAAAATATAAATTTTAAAATTTAGGGGGTGCGGATCAAAGTATGAATACAGATGTTGGGATTCGACTAAGAAAATTCAAATTTATAAAGCTATAAAGATATTCTAAAGTCACAACTTGCCAAAAAGTTAACAATACCAATGTTTCCATAATAAATAGTCCATGACTCAACCACAATGTGTAAAGGATCTCAATAATAACAAAATAAATGAGAATTGCTCAACTAGGAAAGATATCTCAACAATTAACAACTTCACCTCAATGTGATAACAACTTTTACAACTTCAATACCAATAACTCAACAAGAAGATATCCCATGAAATACTGTAAAATTAATTCAACAATAAACGAGGTAACAAGACAATAACTTCAACTAATGCATATAAGAGCAAAATAACAAGTAAGAGGTAGAAAAAGTGCTAACAATGTCAAATAAAGCATGTTAGAGTAGATTAACACATGTAAGAGTAGATTAACAATGAGAGATACTACATGTTATGACAATTCAATTAAAGACATGGAAAGAGTCTAAATAACCTAAACCGGTCAAATACCACATATAGCCCGTGTACACACTCGTCACCTCGTATATACTTCTTTCACCTAACACAAATAGCACAATCAACCCAAATCCTAAGGGATAGCCCCCCCCTCCCCACAAAGTTAGGCAAGATACTTTTCTCAACTAGGCCAACTTAACCCTCGAAAATAGCTTTTCCCCTAAAATTCGCCTCCACACGGCTCAAATCTAACAAAAAATGACTTATAACATTAAACAATGCAAGAGAAACTAACTACAATAGATAAAGTTGTGATCTTTACACATCTCCAAAAAAGTCAACAAAACTCAACCCCAGGACCATCCGGTCAAAACCTGGGTCCAAGGGTAGATTCCGACTACCCATTACCCCACAAGCCCATATACGTGATTAGTTTTCAAAGTACGAGTCCAAATCGACTCTCAAAACTCAAATCTTCATTTTCAAAACTTTGACAAAAATCCCAAATTCTATCTTTGATTCACATAAATTTGATGTTAAATCTACGATATATTCATAAAATACAGTTTGAAAATTGATTAGAATCACTTACCAAATATTTGTAGGTGAAATTTCCCTCTCCAAATCGCCTCCTACCGAGTCTAGGCTTCTAAAATGAGAGAATATGATTAAAAATCCCAACCCCAGCCCTTATGTTCAGTTAGAGGGATAAAACCTTCCTCATAAGCTTGCCACCACCTGTAGGCTGATCCAGACATCTAAAATGTAGTGAAAGTAACTCTGCTCGTCTCTACAATACCCATGGTACGGAGAATACAGTGGCACTTTTCTAGAAAACTTTGCGCATCCTCGATAGTTATGCCACTGTAACTAGGAGGATGATACTTCTTGAACCTCTCAAGTCTCAGTTGCTCATCCTCAGATGCCACTGCCCTGACCTCGGGCTGAATTGGAACAACAAGTTGCACTGGCATAACCTCTGAGACCTAATCAACATGGACCCGCTGCTCTGGAATATGGGTCGCGGGAGTCTAAGCTCATCCCCCAGCCTTAGATGTAGTTGGTGCAAGTGGAATCAACCCCACCTGAGCTAGAGTACCGATCATGCTCAAAGTTGTGCTAGGGTATCCTGAAGTGCAGGGGTGACAACAGGCGCCTTGGGTGCTTGTCCCCCAACCAGAGTTACTGGTGGCTCCTCAGTAGATGCTCGAGCAGGCGCTCTAGCGGAACCACGTGCCCCTCTTCAGCCTCTGCCCCGGCCCTGGCCTCCCGCGGCTCTAGCAGGGGGCGCGGGTGTCTGATTGTCGGATCCATCAGTGAGTGTCCTCACTATCTGTGAGAGAATAGAAAGTCAAAGATTCAAATTTCGAAGTCAACCAATTAGCACGATAAGGAATCAAATAAGTGGAACTTCCTAACAATTTTGTATCCTCTCGAAGGTAAGTATAAATGACTCTGTACCGATCCACAAGACTCTACTAAACTTGCTTATGACTCGTAATACCTATAAACTTAGAGCTCTGATACCAACTTGTCACGACCCTAATTTTTCACCTTAGGATGTCGTGATGGAACCTAGGTAGTCCTATCATTTAATAATAGCTTAATAGAAATAACCAAACTGATATACTAAAATAAAACCGTTTAGCTCATATTAATTCTCAAAATAAAACATCAACAACATAATTCCCAAAGCTGGTGGAACTAAGTCATAAGCTCTACAAAATATTCTAAAACCTCTACTACAACACTGTTTGATAATGGACATAATAGTATGAGAAGATAACAGAAGGTGACTCTGTGGCCTGCGCACGTCGAACAGAGATACCTTGAAATCTCCGGAAAGCAGCTAACCAATCAATAAATAACGTCCAGCACGGGTAGACGTACCTAGATCTATACAAAAATTTGCAGAAGCGTAATATGAGTAACTACAACGTTATCCAGTAAATATCAAGTCTAACTCCGGTAGAGTAGTGACGAGACTAGGTCAAGACACCTACTAGGATAAAAGAAACTGAACAAGATATAGTACAGTCAAATACTGTAGAACGAAGAAATAAATGATAATAAAACAGTTCAATAATGAATGCCAACAATAGAATCTAGAACAATAGAGGTAACAGGAATGAACATATGTTGAAACCAATGCGAACCAATACAGGTAAACCAAATAAGGAAATGACAAGACTGTTCAACCACCAATAACTCAACAAGAAGATATTCCACGAAATAACAATTCAAGTAAAGTAATTCAAAAATTAAAGAGGTAACAAGACAATAAGGAAGGCAATAACTTAAACTAAGGCATATAAGAGCAAAATAACAAGTAAGAGGTAGAACAAATGCTAACAACGTCAAATAAAGCATGTAAGAGTAAATTAATATATGTAAGAGTAGATTAGCAATGAGAGATATAATATGTTATGAAAATTCAATTAAAGGTACAGAAAGATTCTAAATAAAATTGGTCAAACACCACATACAACTCATGTACACACTCGTTACCTCATGTACACGTCTTTCACATAACACAAACAACACAATCAACCCAAATCATAAGGGTAGTTCCCCTACACAAAGTTACGCAAGATACTTACCTCAACTAGGCCAACTCAATCGTCGAAAATAGATTTTCCCCTAAAATTCGCCTCCACACAACTCAAATCTAACAAAAAATAACTTAATAACATCAAACAATGCAAGAGAAACCAATTACAATAGATAAAGCTATGATCTTTATACATCTCCCAAAATAAAGTCAATTCCAGGCCCACTCAGTCAAAAACGGGGTCCAAGGGTAGTTTCCGACTATCCATAATTCCACGAGTCCATATATGTGATTAGTTTTCAAATCCGAGTCCAAATAGACTCTCAAAACTCAAATCTTCATTTTTCAAAACTTTGACAAAAATTCCCAAATTTCCTCTTTGATCACACAAATTTGATGTTAAATCTAAGATATATTCTTGAAATATAATATAAAATTGATTAGAATCACTTAACCAATGTTTGTAGGTGAAAATCCCCTATTTAAATCGCCTCCTACAAAGTCTAGGATTTTAAAATGAGAAAATATGATGAAAAATCCTGACTCCCAACCCTTATGTTCAGTTACAGGTGTCACATTTGCCAACATTGGGTTCGCATTTGGGAACCCTGGAAATTGCGGAATAGGGATCGTATTTGCGAACCCTGACACACTCCTCATAAGTCTCAATTGCGACAAAGTCTTCGCAATTGCGAAGCTGACACCTTTCGCAAAAGCGACCAATTGGTCGCAATTGCGAACCCAACCCAGGCCTGGTGACTTTGCAAATGCGAAGTGGGAAAGTCGCATTTATGACATCTGACCAACCCCTGTCCCCCTTTCGCAATTGCGACGCCGGTTCTCACAATTGCAACAACAGAGCACCAGCAGACCAGCAATTCGATTTTCAGTCCAAACCATTCTGCGACACGTCCGAAACTCATCCGAGCCTTCGGTGCTCCAAATCAAACATTCATACAAGTCTAAAAATATCATACAAACTCGTTCGTGCGACCAAAATACAAAAATAGCATCTAGAACTACGAATCAGACACCAAAACGCATGACTTCCAAAGTAAAGTTCAAGAACCTCTAGAATTGCAACCAAGCGTCCGAATACTATTAAATCAACTCCAAATGATACCAAATTTTGAAGACAAGTTCTAAATAGCATAACAGATCTATTCGAAGTCCCAAAACTAAATTCCGAACCTGATAACCAAAAGGTAACCCACATACCTCCGAATTCGTTTCCTGACATATGCACAAGTCCAAAATCGCGATAAGAACTATCAAAGCCATCAAAACACCGTTCCTGGATCGTTTTCACAAAATTCAAACGTTGTTCAACATTTCTAACTTACGCCTCTAAGCCAAGAATCAAAGGGTTCAAATCAACGAAAAACCTTTCCGGAACGAAACCAATCAGCCCCGTAAGTTATAAAGACAAAATTACATATGTGTGAAGCATCAATAGGAGAATCGGGGCGAAAATTTACAAAACGATCGGTCGAGTGGTTACGGAAACTAATTTTCATGGTTCAAACAATTTATTATTTATTAAATACTCCTATAAAAATTTATGATCATTTTGTTGAAGATATCGCACCAGGTGTCCCAAAGTTGCACAGGTATAAATGATTACCATATCTTGATTTTTCCTCAAACTAATTCAAACAACAAGTTTCTTGGCTTCTTCCTTCTGTTCTTTTTCCCCTAATGATATTCGGGGCAGACCTCGCTAGCCCGACCCTGTATTCGGAGTAGAAAGATCACCGGACTCCGTTAATTTAGAGGGTATTATTAGGATTTTGATTGACCTCTTCAAAGTATTCAAAGGGACAATTGTTGAACGTGTTTTGCAGTAATCCGATGCGCACGATTTGCAGAATAATCTGATTCAAAAACTGAATCTTCACATGGGGAAACAGTAATGAGCTTTAATCGTGAAGAAATTTTGAAGAGAATACTAATGAATAATTTTCTATGTATTTCATTTCCTTGCTTTACATGTATATATACAAGATAAAAGAATCAAATTATGTTACTCTACACATGTCCTATTCCTATTTGTGTATCTATAACTGCCTAGCTAAAGAATAATGACTACTGTGTATTTATTTACACTGTTCACGTGCTCAGCAAGCACTAAAGAAAACATTATGCAGAGAATCCAAAGTGGAAAGTTGCATTGTATCAAATGGTCCTAATTAAATAAACCATGATTTGATGAATGGTGTTGATCTTTAGTTGATCCTTGTATTTGGACGGTTGAGATGCATTTCACCAAAGGAGAATAAGAAGGGTCTTTTGACTTTTGGTCAATGTAACCAAAATCTGAATCTGCTTCGTTAAGACCAAAGTCTATTAGGTTCCCACTTCTTGTCTCTTCTTCTTCCTCTATAGTTCTTTCATCAATGGCGTCTGGTAGGAAGCATACAGCTCCAACACCCCCCCCCCCCAAGTT
>ML418584.1:0-21875 GCA_005239525.1 Nicotiana knightiana | reverse complement strand
CCCCCCCCCCCCAAGTTGGAGGAAGGTGCAATCACGCCCAACTTGTTAATAATGGAGCCGTGGGCCGGTCCAGTTAGCGATTTAGTGAGATGTCTGCAATCTGAACCTTTGAAGGAATGTACGAAAGAGAGATGATACTGGCCAGAAATTATTGCCAGAAAAAGTGGCAATCTAACTCCACATTCTTAGTACGCTCGTGAAAGAGCAGGTTTTTCGCGATATAGATGGCTGGCTGACTGTCAGAAAGTAGATCAACAGGTAGGGAAGGAGAAATGGAAAGATCACAGAGCAAGGGGATTAGCCAGGTAACCTCAGCAGTAACTCTACGCATAGATCTGTACTCTACTTCAGCAGAGGATAATGATACTGAGGTTTGTTTCTTGGATTTTCAGGATACGGGAGAACCCCCAAAACTGATAAAGAACCAACTAATAGATTTGCGAGTTTGTGGACAAGATCCCCAATCCGGGTCACAGAAAGCAAGGAGCTGAAAATCAGGCTTGGAATTGAGAAAAAGCCCCAATCCTGGGTCCTTAAGGAGATATCAGAGACAATGAAAAGCAGCATCTAGATGGGGTTGACGAGATGTTTGCATGAATTGGATGAGGTGCTGTAGGGAAAAGGACAAGTCTGGCCTGGTATGCGTTAGGAAGTTTAGTTTTCCTAACAAGTGACGATAAAAAGTGGGATCTTGGATGGGAGTTCCTGTGTATGCTTTCAATTTCTGGGTGGGATCCAAAGGAGAAGAAGCTGCTCTCATGCTCAAGCAATTGAATTCAGACAAAAAATCTAAGGTAAATCTTCTTTGAGTCAAAATTATTCCTTGTGCCTCCCTTAGGATTTCAAAACCCAAAAAATAATGTGCATCCCCTAGATCCTTTATTTGAAATTCAGAGTGTAGGAAAGATTTGAAGGCTTGTTGTTCAATAGAATCATCCCCTGTAATTAAAAGATCATCAACATAGACTGCATCTATTGTAATTCTTCCCGCTGATTTTTTAAAGAACAAAGAATAATCATTTAGAGAATGAGAATATCCTTTAAAATTCAGTGTGCGGTGAGCCTTGCATACCATTGCCTTGAGGCTTGCCGCAATCCATAAAGAGACTTTTTCAGAAGACAAACATGATTGAGTGAAGGTGGTGTGATCCTAGCTGGGAATTTAATAAACACTTCTTCCTGCAAATCCCCATGCAGGAAGGCATTATTCATATCCAATTGTGACACCTTCCAGCTCTTCTTTACTACAATAGCAAGTAAACACCTAATTGTTGTCATCTTGACAGCCGGTGAAAAGGCCTCATTGAAGTCTATTCCTTCTCGTTGAGTGTCTCCCCTGATAACCAAACGAGATTTGAATCTCTCTAAGGAACCGACAGACTTGTATTTCACCTTGTAAACCCACTTGTAGGGTATAACTCTCTTTCCCTTAGGTAGCAGTACAACCTCCCAGGTTTTGTTCAGTTCTAAAGCTTTTAATTCTTTTTCCATTGCTTCATGCCATCCTGGGTGTAATACTGCTTGAGAATAGGAAGAAGGTTCAGTAATGTAGGAAGTAGAATTGAGCAAAGACTGATTTGTATAAGAAAGTGATGTAAAAGGTAATATTGTGGGTTGAAGGGGTGGAGTGAAGCAGGAGTTGTGAGATCTGTGAGGAAAACTGAGTTGCACACATAATCCTTGAGATATGAAGGTGGATTACGTGGTCTATTGGATTTCCTGACTTCAGGAAGGTTTATAGGAGCAGGTGATATGGGAGATGATCTAGATGATGAGATAGGATGTCTGTTGTTGAAGGAAAATGGCTTGAGTTTCTTGGGTTAGAAAAGGCAGGCATTGAAAGTGAGGGTGAGTTGGGAATTGCTGGCTCAACTTCAGTATGGTCTGAGAAAGAATATGCATTTTGGTCTAGGTGTGTGGTGACAGGGAAAAAGAAATTTATAGGTTTAGTAGTGGAGGCAAAAGGGTACTGATTTTCATAGAAGCACACATCTCTAGAAACACTCACTCTTCTTGTGTCCAACTCTAGAACTTTGTATCCTTTTTGTCCCAATGGATAACCCGAGAATACACAAGGTTTGGCCCTTGGATCAAATTTACTTCTTCCAGTAGTTAAAGTAGATGCATAGCAAACAACCAAAGCATTTAAAATAATCATAAGAGGGTTCCTGTTGGAATATGATAAAATAAGGTGTCTTTCTTTTGAGAACTATGGAAGGCAGTCTATTAATAAGATAGGTTGCAGTTAGAACACATTGTCCCCAATAAATATTAGGAATCTTAGATTGAAACATTAGGGCTCTTGAAATTTCCAATAGGTGTCTGTGCTTCCTCTCAACCACCCCATTCTGTTGAGGGGTTGCCACACATGATGTTTGATGCAGTATTCCTTGAGAAGCTAAAAATACTGCTTCCTGAGTGCCTTTCCCAAGCTCAAAGGCATTATCAAACCTTATATTTTGCACCCTTACACCAAACTGTCTTTCCACCATGATGAGGAAATTTTTGAGAAGACCAAAAGCATTGCTCTTGGTGCTCATAAGGAAAGTCCAGACTGCCCTGCTATAGTCATCAACAACAGTCAAAAAATACTTGAAACCATTATAAGTTGTTTCCTTGCAAGGTCCCCAAACATCTACATGGATTAACTCAAATGCCCTCATTGATTTAATTTGGCTTAAAGGAAAAGAAGATTTGGTTTGCCTATATTTAGGACAAATTTGACATAAACATTCTGAGTTAGAAGGCAAGGAAATAAAGCTGAGATGTTTCATTGATGAAAAGGGCAAATTCCCTAACCTAATGTGCCAAAGGCTTACATTTGAAACTGAACTTGCTGAAACAGGAAAAGAAACTGACAACTGATTAAAACTATCTTTACTTAAAACTGAAACTGGTTCCACACTTGTGCTAGACTTAACTCCACTTGGCTCCAAAAGGTATAGTTCATCCCTTTCCTTACCAAAAACTTGTGCCTTCTTCACTAAAGACCCTTACATCATACAATGACTAAAAGTGAAGAAGAGAATAGAATGAAATTGCAAGCGAAACCTGTTAACAGATAATAGATTGTATCTAAAACTAGGTACATGTAAAACATTTTCCAAGATGAAGTTAGGTAGAACATATATTCTTCCTCTATGGGTTACAATGACTTTGAAAGAATTGGGCAGATTTATGTTTAGGGGGACTGGCAGGGCCGTCAAAGAGACAAAAATACTTGAGTCAAAACACATGTGCTCAGATGCACCAGAGCCAATAATCCATGTATTAGTATTAAAAACTAAAAAACAAGTTCCAGAATATCTAGCAATGGTACCAGCAACAACATTAGCATTGATATCAGCTCCAGAGTTGCTTAAATATCCTCCCTTAATTTGTTTGATTAATTGAACTAGTTGAGTGAATTGATCATATGAGAGATGTTGATTAAGTGCTTCATTGTGATTTTCCATCAGGTTTTGTTCCTTCAATTTGGAATGCCCCACTGCTTCTAGTCTGTGTTTGATTTCCTTTTGTGAATTCAAAATCTTCCGGAAAGCCTATAATCTTGTAACAATCATTTACAGTATGTCCTACTTTCTTGCAATGTCTACATGTTGCATTTGGGTTGAACTTAGCTTTCTTTCCCTTGATAGTTGTATTTCTTTGAGTGGTGGCCCTTTGGTTGCCATTTCCAAACTTATGGTTTGTTGACTTTGGTTATTGCATTTGATTCCTTCGCATATGTCTCATTCCTCTTTGTACAAAGTTTTTATGATTTGTGACCATGAAAGATGAAGATTCTGTGGAGATTAGTGGATCAGCAAAAACTTCTTTCTGGCTTTCATCTTGTAAAACTAGGGAATATGCATGATTGATGGTTGGTAGAGGGTTCATCATCAGGATGGTTCCCCTTGCTTTACCATAGCTATCATTCAGCCCTATTAGAAACTGAATAAGTCTTTCATCCTCTACTGATTTTTTCCAATTTCTGTTTCCCTTCACATGTACATAATCAAATCCACCTTATATCACAGTTGAGGGAGTCTAGTTCATCCCATAGTCACTTAAGTTTTGTAAAGTAGGTTTCTATGACACTGCTTCCTTGTGTCAACCCTGATAATTCCTTCCTTAGATGATAGAGCTTAGCCCCATTTGACTGTCTAAACCTATGTTCATGGCTGGTCCAGAGGTCTCTAGCAAATTTAGAGTAAATGACAATGTCTCCTATGTCTTTGAACAGTGAATTGAGTAGCCAAGATGCTACCATGTCGTTACACCTGCTCCAAGCCTGAAAATATGAGGAGTAAGGGATGGTGCAGGGAAAGTACCATTGATGAATCCTATTTTATTTTTGGCAGATAATGCTATGAGTATAGATCTTCTCCAACCTTGGAATCCTTTTCCATCAAAGGCTGTGTTGAAAAGAGACATTCCTGGCGTGTCAGAAGAATGGAGAAAACAGGCATGGTTTGAATCGATGGTAGTGTTTCCTACATTGGTGGTTTAGCCTGCTGTTGCTTGAGTGTTATCAACCATGATCTAGGACTGATGTGAAGATGAAGGTGACTGAAGAATCGAGCATTCACTACTCTGATACCATGAAGAAATATTGAAGATAATACTGATGAAAAATTTTCTGTGTATTTCATTTCCTTGCTTTACATGTATATATACAAGATAAAAGAATCAAATTCTGTTATTCTACCCTACACGTGTCCTATTCCTATTTGTATATCTATAACTGCCTAGCTAAAGAATAATGACTACTATGTATTTATTTACACTGTTCACGTGCTCAGCAAGCACTAAAGAAAACATTATGCCTCTGCATTGTATCAAACGGTCCTAATTAAATCATCCATGATCTGATGAATAGTGTTGATCTTTAGTTGAGCCTTGTATTTGGACGGTTGAGATGCATTTCACCAAAGGAGAATAAGAAGGGTCTTTCGACCTTTGGTCAATGTAACCAAAATCTGAATCTGCTTCGTTAAGACCAAAGTCTATTAGGTTCCCACTTCTTGTCTCTTCTTCTTCCTCTATAGTTCTTTCATCCATGGCGTCTAGTAGGAAGCATACAACTCCAACAAATAAATAGTCAACTACTCCTCTACGTACTACTTCCTCCGTTTTAATTTATGTGAACCCATTTAACTGGGCAGAGAGTTTAAAAAAAAGAGAAGACTTTTGAACTTGTGGTGTAAAATGAGGCACATATATTTTGTGTGGCTATAAATCATTGCATCAAGGTAAATTATTTCTAAATAAGGAAAGAGGTCATTCTTTTTGGCACGGACTAAAAGGGAATTAGGTTCACATAAATTGAAACGAAGGGAGTAAAATATTTATAAGGAGTAGTATTTCGGAATTTTTATATCTTATAGCAAAGGTTGATACCTTTTTTATTTTAAATAAATACCCTTTTAAAAAATTATATTCCATAGCTACCTTTTAATTTTTATAGCCAAATATCTATTTATGGTTACCTCCTACCCTTAAGCCATAAAATACTCTTTGTATTATTTTTCTCTCTCATTTTTTCAGATTTTTCTCCACCCTCTCTCTCTCTCTCAACGCCAGCCTTTCTACATGAATACAACCACGATTCTCCACTGATTCATCTCTATTGTCTCGCAAAATTTTCATTGTCAGTGAGCTGGGGCTCTGACTCAATGTCGAAGTCAAGCCCTAGAGAGAAAGATGGAGGTTCGAAATCTTGCATTGAAAGGTAAATGAGGGAAATCTGAAAGGAAATCACGAAGATCCACCCCATTCTGATGGTCGTTGCTTTGACGTCGGTCGAGTACGATTTTTCGCATGATTTTATATCGCAAGTTATCTTTACCAAGCCGTGCTTCTTCATTAAATCATAAAAAAATTCTTTTTTTTTGTGCCAAATTTTGAGAGTTTCGAGTCAGAATGACAACCTTCTCGACGAGGCAACATTAGGGTTTTTTTTCATTGTATTTCAATATATCTCGTTGTATTCTATGTATTTCATTGTATTCATTATTATTGTTTAATTGTATTTCAATGTATTTCATTATATTCACTATCTGGCTATATTTCATGAATGTATTCATATGTTTTTTTTAATTAATATAATTTATGTATTCATATATTTTTGCACTATAGATAACCTGCTATATTTCATGTATTCAATGTATTTTTATGTATTTAACTGTATTCAATGTAATGATATAATTTCAATATATAAATCTATTTGTAAAGATACCATCAGAAAATATTTTAGTGAAGATACCACTAAAAAAAAGGATGGATTGAATCTCTAAATATTGCTCTTTTTGGGGGTGTTTTTCGGTTGAGAATCTTTTTTATAGTTGGAAATACAAAGTTTGTGTGTTATAATTGAGTTTGTTGGGTTATATTAGGAGTCTATTGTGTTAGTTGATTCACTTTCCGTTTAAAAATAGCTGAATAGTCCACGATTTGCGTTATTTACGTTACTGTATTCACAAATACATGTACAATTGCTTAAATACATCGAATACTTTCTAAAAAAACTGAAAACATAGTCGTATGAAATAATATAGTAAATGATAGCTACAACTAGCTAATAACCACTAAACAATAGCGGTTTGTGAAAATTTCTCTACTTTCTATGCTTTTACATATCCTACTGATTTGCATTGAGGTACTGTAGTATACTACTAGTACATTTTACACGGGTGTGACCACCAATGGTGGAGCCACCTTATAAGAAGGAGTGTCAAACAACACCCTTTTGCCAGACAAATATATTGTGTAGGTACGTAAATTTTTTTTTATGTATATATACTATGCATTGACTCCCCTTAATTTTTTTGGTATGTTTACTTTTATATATTTTGACACCCCTTAATGAAAATTCTGACTCTTACCGAATAGAATTGAAAAATATTACCAAAAAACAGTTAGAAAATTTTCTTGTACATATTATTATTAAAATTCTAAGGTGAAAAAGTGCAAAATTTAAAAAAGGAAATGCGTACAATTCCAATCAAACTATGTGCAATTTAATAGTATATATTTAATAGCCATATTCAAGTTTCAAACTATTATATATGGTTTAAGTTCATATTCAATTCTATACCAACGTTGATGAGAGTCCCAATCTAACTATACTACTTAGGTTTCATCGATGACATTTCCTTCTTTTAAGGAACTAAATTTATATATTACATTAGGGAAATGAGGCCAGCCTAAACGAGACTTAGAACATAAAAGCAAGTTAAGAAATATAAATAAATAAATAAGATATATCGTCGCAGACAGCTAGTTCTTTATAAGGGAGGCCTAGAAATTACCTCATTTCACTACTAGAAATTCATTAATTAGTACGACCCTTTCGGAGTCGTGATAGCGCCTATAGTGGAACCAGGCAAGCCGCCCTTTTTATTTAAGCTAAATTCAATTTCCAGTAAAAATACAATTTTTAAACGAATTTATTAATAATACTAAGAGTCTGAAGTTTAAAAATAATATTTGAAACAAAATTTAAAATCTCCAACCCCGGATCTGGTGTCACTCAGTCATGAGCTACTATATTATAAAATAAAGAAGTGAAGAAATAGACAACATAGTCTCAAAATAAGTGCAACAGGTGGAATAAGGAAGAGAAGGCGGGGTCGCGATTGCCAGCTGCTACCTCGACAACTCCAATGAAACTCTGACAGCTGCTCAATATCCACTACCGGGTCCCGGTGTACCTGGATCTGCACACAAGGTGCAGGGGGTAACGTGAGTACACCAACTCAGAAGTAACGAACCCAAACTATGGGCTGAGAGGTAGTGACAGACAAAACTTCAGAATTTACAATAAACAATATACGGAAATTAGACATGCTAACAGTTTATCAGAATGAGTAATTATGCCAAGTATGAAAGTATACTCTACATGCCCTCATAACAATATATGTATGGAACCAGTGTGGATATGTACATAGTGCTCACAACCCTCACACAACAGTCCACTCAGTACCGTATATGGCTCTCAGGCCCAGGGAAAAGTCCATCCCGGAATGTACATAATCATTGGTGACCGTAGTCACTCCGTACTGAGGAAAAAGGTCAATCTAGCCCCCACGGAGAAGATCCATCTCCGGAATACCACACTCGGACAAAATCCATGTCCAGGGAAGATCCATCCCTCACATAACATCAGCTTCGGACAAGACCCAATGTCCAGGGAAGATTCATTCCTAACATAACACCAGTTTCGGACAAGATCCATGCGCAGGGAAAATCCATCCCTCATCATCAATGCGCTCACTGGGGGTGTAAAGACTCCGGAGGGGCCCTAGTGGCCCACGCGACATATCAAGCCAACAAAGGCATGATTTAAACATCACTGCAGTGTGCAGTCCGTTCTCATAACTATCTCAATAACACTCTCTCGGCCTCACTCAGTCATTACTCTTCAGTCTCACTCACATGGATCACAGATGCCTCCATCAGCCCGACACAATGATAAGTATGCATATAATTAACAATACTGAGACTGAGATATGAAGTGGTATGCTATAACAGGACTGAGTATATGGAATCAATTAATCACAAAATGAGACAGTAATATACGACCACTCGGGTCTCAGCATTTTCGGCGTGAAGCCTAGCATTTACACTTAACATGATTTCTAATAGGTTCACAATTACCACATTAACATAAGCACATATATCATCAGGAAATCATCACTAAGCGGTGCCATGTGATAAGCCAGGCCACAAATACTCGGTGCACGCCCGTCATTGGCATGTGCATCACCTCAATTATAGTCATATATCATTTAGCTCGGGGTTTCGAACCCTCAGAACCAAGTTCGGAAACGTTACTTACCTCAAAATCGGCTAAAATACTATTCCGCAGTGCCTTTGCCTCTAAATTCGGCCTCTGAGTGCTCCAAATCTACCAAGTTCAGATTTTTATCGACAAAATATGCTTAAGGAATGAATTCCAATTGAAAAGTATCAAATTTAGCTCAAAACCCGAAATTAGTCAAAACTCGACCCCCGGATCCGCATCTCAGAACTCATAAATTTTTATACCAAATTTTTCTTCATCATCTCACGAGTCCGTACATATAAAGAATGCTAAAATCGGAGTTCGTTTGACCCCTCAAATTGACCCCTAAAGGTCTCATAATCTCAAGCCATAACCCCATCTTTTTCTACTTATTTTCATGAATTAAACACCGAGATTATATTTTTTAATCACCTATAATCGAGTTTTAAGGTCCAAAATACTTACCTCTATGAAGAACACTGATTTTCCCTCTTCAAAATCGCCCCAAAGCTCTTTTCCCGTTCAAAAATAGTGTAAAAATAGGTTATGGTCGCGAAGGATTTAATTTTATATTGCCCAGGTATACACACTGTGCGATCGTGGCTCCATCATTGTGTTTGCGGTGAAAAAATTTACCAGCCCTTATTTAACCCTATGCGATTGCGTCCTCCTCTATGCGACCGCATAGAACAAATTTTCCAATAGCCTTCTCCAACTCTTCTGGATAGCCTCTAGTATAATGGTCATAAAATTTTATACAAAACTCAAAATTACAATTGGCTTAACTTTATGAAAATTAGACATCAAGATCTACAACTTTTATTTTTGGATCATCTTCAAATTTCTTATATATTGTGAGTTATAAGCTTCAAAAGCCGGGACAGTGCAGCAGAAATTATACTCTGTGCGATCGCGGGTAGCATTGTGCGATCGCACAACACAACTAGATTTTTCCAAATTTTCTCTTTGCTAACGCATCCAAATCAATGCTATCGCACTGTACACCCCTGAAGCCAAAAACCAGCAACTAGAAATGGCCTAGAAATGGCCCGAAACCACCAAAAACTCACCCGAGATCCTCGAGACCTCAACCAAAACATACCAACACATCCCATAACATCACACAAATTTAGTCGAGCCTTCCAATCACCAAAAACAACAAAAAAACACTAAATCACATCGAATTCAAGCCTATGAACTTTGAAATTTCTAAATATCCACCAACGATGCTGAAACTATCCAAAACAACTCTGATTGACCTGAAATTTTGCAGACATACACAAAATGACATTACAAACATGTTCCAACTTCCGGAATTCTATTCCGACCCCGATAGCCTATTTTCCACTGCCGACCGGAAATCGCCAAAAATTAACTTTCGCCAATTCAAGCCTAATTCTACACCGGACATCATAAATATATCCGAACACACTCCTAAGACCCAAATCACCTAACGAAGCTATCCGAACGATAAAATCCGCATTACGAGGTCGTTTACAAATAAGTCAACTCTCAATTGACTTTTCCAACTATAAAGATATTTTTTAAAGACTAAATGACTAAATTCTTGCTACAGTCATTCCGATTCCGAGCCTACCAACTCTAACACATCATAAACAGTATAACCAACCTATGACAAGGCAAAACCAGGAATAATAATCAAATTTCTACGGAACGACCGGCCAGGTCGTTACAATTAGCAACCACAAAAAGCGACCAAAGTTGGTCTCTTATCTCAATATACCGACCAAAACGTGTCCAAACACGCTTGGTCGATATATTGGTGGTCCTTTTACCTTAGCAACCAAAGTTGGTCAATAATTAGCGACCAACTTTGGTTCCTACGGTAAAATGACCAAATGTTCAGTGTAAACAAAATAGCGACCCACTTTGGTCGGTACAATATTTTAATAATATAAATTTACCAACCAAAGTTGGTCTGTATATATAATTATGATATTTTTTTAATTATTAAAATTTAAAAATTAGCGACCAACATTGGTCTCTAGATTAAAATATATATTTAACAATCTGGGTTCATAAGCGACCAACTTTGGTTGCTTATTTTCAAGTTTTTAATTTTTTTTTTGTACTTTAGCAACCAAGGTTGCTCGCTAATTTCCAGTATATTATTTTTTAATAAATTAGTGACCATCTTTGGTCGCTTATATCAAAATCTGGGTTCATTAGCGACCAAAGTTGGTCGCCGATATTTAATTTTTTAATTTTTTTTAGATAAAAGCGACCAACCTTGGTCGCTAATGTCGCTAATAATTTTGGCATAAAATTCTTGTTTTGGCAGCTACACCACCTGCCAGCATACCAAAATTCAATACATACAATACAATTTCAATACCAAAATCTCCACAACAATCCAACAACAACAACAACAACACAACAACAACAACAACAACAACAACAATAACACAACAACAACAACAACACAATTCAAAAAACACATTAAAACCAACAAATTATAGTTCAATAGAACTAACAAATTAAACTAACAATTCTAAGTTAACGCTTATTACAACTAGTTCAAAACCGATTTTATTTGTCTAGTTCAAAGTATATAAAAGTCAAGGAGTGTTTTGTAAAACATCATTATCATCACCGTCATTATCATCACCGTCTGATGAACTTTCATCTACAAGACGGTATAGAGAAGGGTATGCTTGTCAAGGACGGGAAGAACGATCACGGGAGGACGGGAGGAATGAGCACGGGGAGGACGGAAGGAACGCTCACGTTCAAGTCGAGCCTCTGGCGATGACTCACGAGACCGGGGAATCGGAAAATCTCCAGAATCTAGGAGAGTTTTGAGCTGAGCTTACATGCCAAGGTACTGAGCATCTCTAAGCTTTTCTCTTTCCTTGGCCGCGTCTAGCTCGGATGTGAGCTTTGTCACAGTCTCCCACATAGTGGAAAGGTTCTCCCTAAGAAGTTACTCGCCTTGCGAGGAAGTCCCTATTCCTTGCATTCCACACTTATAGTTGTGGAATTTCTTAGTAGGAAGCCTGTATACCTTCCCTTATTTTGGACCGCCAGCAGCCTCCATCCATATTCTTTCAGCATCCTCGTCCGAAGGTTGGATTGGCTCGCTCGACTCATTAGGTGGCTGACTGCGTATGAATTCCTCCACGTCACTTGTGAAGCGATCCTATAAGAAAAATTACATTGAATTAGTATTTCAAAATTTATATAAAAGTAAATCAGAATACGTAATGAAAAGTGAAAACTTACATGTACAGTCGAGGCTCGGCCCTCGACCCACCTTTCTGGATCCGTCTCTTTCTTCTTCTTTACAATATGAGTCTCCTTTAATAGCTCATCTTGGTTCATTGGACGCCCTAACTTCTTTTCCTGAAAACTCATAAATTTTAGTTAATAAACATAATAGATATACTTTGAAAATTAAAATAAATTAAGTAATTACGTACCAATCTTCTTTTTATTGTCCCTAGGCTGATCGCACCTCCAGTGTGCAAAGAGCCTCCCTTCTCAAATGCGCGAGCTTTCTTTCCTTTTTCGCTCTTCTCTAAGAACTTTGCGGTAAGCCATTGTCTTTGCAAATCTTCCCATAAATTTTAAAGCAACCAGTCAGGCTTCTGGTTCAACTGTCTAGCTTTGGAGAAACTATGCGACAACCGCTTGCGAGCTTTGCGATTAAAATTTGCAGTCGCTTCCGTGCTATAGCGGTGTTCCCATACACACTTGCTCTGTATTTCAAAAGTTAAATATTATATGGAAATATCATAAATATAAATAATTATACTGCTTAAAAGAACATTTATACCTTAAATTGATTGAAAATTTGCTCCTTCAGCGAGAATGGGAATTCACTCCAAGTTGCATAAGGGCCATCATAAATCTTTCTGGTGGCTTTGGTGATTATCCTCGTAGTAATATTAATCGGGATGAACCTCCAATTTAACAAAAAAAACACATTAATATCCTATTGTACAAACTGTACAAAACAATAAACGTAAAAATAACAAATAACTCTAACCCATCACCCTCAGGGACTATGATGATCCTGCCATACTGATCATAATGCACCTCCTCATCATCATCATCATCACCCTCTGAATCATGTATATCAGAGGCATGTGCGGAAGGTGTAGGGGGGTCAGAGCTAATATGTCACAGGCGAAGGCCTGAAATAGATGGAGTCGCTGATGAAGATAGCTGCGATCCCTGTGACTGCGACATAGCTGGTTGGACCGCAAGTGGTTGTGATACTGATGGCTGTGACCCGAGTGGCTGTGACCCGAGTGGCTGTGAGATGGATGGATGTGATCCATGTGGATGTGACATGGATGGATGCGATCCATGCAATGCAGATGGCTGCGATCCACGTGGTCGTGAGGCAGCTGGACTGTATGCAGGACGTATAGTCCTATGGCCCTGTGATGAAAGACCTGGTGTCTGCACGAAGGTGTAGGGCTCGTGATGCTGTGGCAACTCAGAATAGCCCTGGGGTGGAGGATAATACATAGGCACAGGCATAGGTATCTCTGAAGAGGGTGGAAAAGACGGAGTATTATCTTTTACCCTCCTCTTTCCCTTCCTAGCCTTTTCTCGACCCCGAGAACCAGTAGGTTCATTGTTACCTCGACCCTTTCCTGTCATCTGCATAATATAATACATATTTAGATTGAAACATATAAGAAACTAGCTATAAAACAAGAGTTATTAAAGAAACCAACTTTTTAAAGCTCATCGACGTATTGTTCCTCGTCCGAGAATTCTTCTTCCTCACTAGTTTGAGCTTCATCAGTTGATTCTTCTTCCTCATTTTCTATAATTTTTACTTCATTTATATCAACTTCTTCCAATATGTGTTCAGGATGTTCCAAATTATTTTCTAAAAGTTCATCCACTATTTGGTGAACAGTGGAGATATCATTTTGATATGCAACATCTAACACATTCTTGACTTCCACTCTACCTACATGCTTAGTTTTTAATGCAACCCACCAGTCGGACTTATTCCGCCGCAATGGATAAGGAGCATAATACACTTGCCTAACATTATGTGCAATTATGAAAGGATCATAGCGATCATACTCCCTCGTATGATTAACCTCAATTATGTTGTATTGGTTGTGTACTCTTGTACCTCTTGTTGGATTTGGGTCAAACCACTTGCATCTAAAGAGTATCAATTTCTTATATGACCAACTTGTATATTCTAGTTCTATTATTTCTTTGAGCACACCATAATAATCAATATCTCCAACTTGGTTTCCATCACCACCTTGAACCCACACCCCGCTGTTGTTGCTATTTTTATTATTAGAGCAATCCTCCGTATGAAACTTATAACCATTTACAACGTACTTAGACATTGTTGTGACCTGAAGCCCAGGTCCCCAAGATATATCTTTCAAAAATTGATTTACACCATCATTTGGATCATTTACCTACATATTGTTAAAAAAATTCATAAGTTAGCATAACTTCCTAACATTTTTTACCTATATAGTGTTAGAATATTCTAAGGATAAACTTACAAATTGTTTAAACCACATATCAAATCTCGTATATACAGCATCATGGCCAAATTGAACCACGAAGTGACTGTGACACATCAAATATTTTTAGTAGTTGCATTGAGATGTAATCACAGTAAATTTTATATTTTGATAACTACTAAATCAATACTTACTTGAGAAATGGTACAACTTCAGGACAATTTAGCAACACATGAAATGTAGTTGACTTGTACTCCATATCACTCAAACTTCTCTTTCTAACATCCTTAGAACATCGGCATGGTTGATTGAATATGGATATAGGAGGATATAATGGATCATTCACACATTGGACTGTGTGCCTATTGGGCCTATTCCTAGCACATGGCACATTACTGTCAAAATAATAAGAGCAAAAATGAGCAGTTTTCTTTGCAAGATAAGCTTCGCATATAGATCCTTCAATCATATTCCTCTACTTAACAAATTTTTTGCATTTTCCAATTGTCCTACATAATTTCTTGGTTAGCCAAGAACATCAAATAAAATAGAAAGCTACATCAAACTTATAGTATTACCTCTCAAAGGGATACATCCATCTGCATTGAACATGCACTCCAAGTCGTGCCTCGTGTACAAGGTGGATTGGAAGGTGTTCCATCACATCAAGAAAACCACATGGAAATATCTTTTCCATCTTAGTAGAAGTTACACGAATGTTCTGATCCATCCAGAGTAGGTTTTCTTCCCTTAATGTGGAAGAACACAAGTCTTTGAAAAACAAACTAATCTCTGTGATGGGTTTCCAGATTCTTTCAGGCAAACCACAAAAGGCAATAGGCACTAAGGTCTCCATGAAAACATGACAGTCATGACTTTTCAAATGGCTCAACTTCCCTACCTGCATATCAATTTTTTTTCCAAGATTCGACGCATAACCCTCAGGCATCTTCAATTTCGTTACTCAATCACAAATTTGCCGTCTTTCCTCCAAAGTGAATGTGTAACTTGATTTGGGATTGAATATCTTACCATTGTTTTCTGTATGCAAGTATAATTCAGGCTTCCTGCAATATTCTTGTAAGTTCATTCTAGCCTTCGGGTTATCCTTTGTCTTACCTTTAACATCCATCACTATGTTGAACAAATTGTCAAAATAATTCTTCTCAATATGCATGACATCAAGGTTGTGATGGAGAAGATTATCCTTCTAATAAGGCAACTCCCAAAATATACTCGGTTTCGTCCAACTATGAGTAACATCGTATCCGGGGAACTATAAGGTGGAGCATTAGTAACTTTACTGAAGTTCTGGACCCTCTCCCAAATTTCCTCACCTGAAAGTATCGAAGGTGGAGAATCATATTCCATTTTATTCTTTTTGAATGCATTTTTCATCCTTCTAAACTCATGGTTAGGAGGCAAGAATTGACGATGACAATCAAACCATGATTGCTTTCGGCCATGTTTCAAAGTGAACGCTTTATTATTTTCCATGCAGTAAGGACAAGCTAGCTTCCCAGCAGTCATCCACCCAGACAACATTCCATACGCAGGAAAATCGTTAATTGTCCACATTAAATTAGCACGCAAATTGAAATTCTGCTTGGTTGATATGTCATATGTTTCAACACCATCGTACCACAATTGTTTTAGCTCATCAATCAAAGGTTGCAAATATACATCAATCAAACTTTTCGGATTACGTGGACCCGGGATAATACAATTTAAGAATATATATGGACTAGTCATGCACAACTCGGGTGGTAGATTATAAGGTGTAAGAAAGACAGGCCAACATGAATATGGTGTCGCAGATATAGAAAAAGGCGTGAAGCCATCCGCACACAGACCTAACCGAATGTTTCTTGGTTCACTAGCAAAATCTGGATATGTCCTATCAAAGTGCTTCCAAGCTTCTCCATCTGAAGGATGCCACATAAGACCAAGTGGTCTTCTATTTTCAAAGTGCCATCTCATATGAGGAGCAGAACTCATCGACGCATATAACCTCTTTAACCTAGGTATAAGAGGTAAATAATGCATCGCCTTGATAGCGACCATATTCCCACCGGAAAGCCTCTTGAAACGATGTTTTTCGCAAAATTTACAACTATCTAAATTTGCATCATCTTTATAATATAACATGCAACCATCTTCACAACAATCAATTCTCATTGACGAAAGTCCTAACTTAGAAACCAATCTCTTTGCCTTATAGAAATCACCAGGTAAGTTGATATGAGGGTCAACTAGTTCGCTCATAAGGTCAATGAAAGAGTCCATGGCTGCTTGAGAAATATTTCAATAAGATTTTATACTTAGTAATATAACTGCAACAGAGAGCTCAGAGTGTGGACTTACTTCCCGTAATGGACGACTAGATTCCTCTAACTGTTCAAAAAAACATTTTGCGTCATCATTAGGAGTTTGTTCAACATTTTCATTGGGCTCACCCCCTAAGTGCATCCCAAAAGCAACCATATCATGCATTCTAGAATCACGATTTGTATTCTCCACCGACCTACTACTTTCACCCACAACCATGTTATGAAATATCCCATTGCTACCATCAAACTCTCCATGATTAGTCCACACAAAGTAATTCGCTATAAACCCCTTCCTATAAAAACGAAGCTTAAGTTCCTCCGGTTTTCCAAACTTCATACATTCGCACCTAACAAAAGGGCACCTAATTACCCCTTCACTTTGGTATGGTGGAAGTGACATTGCTGTCTAATAAAGTCATCAACCCCTTCTACAAAATCCTCCCGCAATCCTCGCCGATTAGGATAATTCCTATTGTACATCCAAGTACGATGTTCCATCTATACAAATAAAACAAGTTCAATTCATAAACTAAAAGTTCAAGATATATCCTAAAATTTCAATTTATAAACTAAAAGTTCAATTCATAAACTAAAGGTTCAATTCATATCCTAAAATTTCAATTTATAAACTAAAAGTTCAATTCATAAACTAAAAGTTCAATTCATATCCTAAAGGTTCAATTCCATATCCTAAAATTTTAATTCATATCCTAAAAGTTCAATTTATAAACTAAAATTTCAATTCATAAATTAAAAGTTCAATTCATATCCTAAAGGTTCAATTCATAAAATAAAATTCCAATCCATAAACTAAAATTCCAATTCATAAACTAAAATTACAATACATAAACTAAAAGTCCAATTCATATCCTAAAAGTTCAATTCATATCCTAAATTTTCAATTTATAAACTAAAAGTTCAATTCGTAAACTAAAAGTTCAATTCATACACTAAAATTCCAATTCATAAACTAAAATTACAATACATAAACTAAAAGTCCAATTCATATCCTAAAAGTTCAATTCATAAACCAAAATTACACGTCCAATTCATATCCTAAAAGTTCAATTCATATCCTAAAATTTCAATTTATAAACTAAAAGTTCAATTCGTACACTAAAATTCCAATTCATAAACTAAAATTACAATACATAAACTAAAAGTCCAATTCATATCCTAAAAGTTCAATTCATATCCTAAAATTTCAATTTATAAACTAAAAGTTCAATTCGTACACTAAAATTCCAATTCATAAACTAAAGGTTCAATTCATAAAAAAAAAAATTCAATTCATAAACTAAAATTCCAATTCATAAACTAAAATTACAATACATAAACTAAAAGCCCAATTCATATCCTAAAAGTTCAATTCATATCCTAATATTTCAATTTATAAACTAAAAGTTCAATTCATACACTAAAATTCCAATTCTGTAACGACCTGATCGGTCGTTCTGTAGAATCTGCATTATTATTACTGTTATTGCCTTGTCATAGGTTGGTCATGCTGTTTATCATGTGTTAGAGTCGGTTGGCTCGGGTTCAGAATGCTTGTAGTGAGAATTGAGACACTTAGTCTCTAAAAATAGCTTTATAGTTGGAAAAGTCAACTGAGAGTTGACTTATTGGTAAACTACCTCGGAATGCAGATTTTATGGCTCGGATAGCTTTGTTAGGTGATTTGGGACTTAGGAGTGTGTTCGGAATATTGTGATGTCCAGTGTAGAATTAGGCTTGAATTGGCGAAAGTTAGTATTTGGCGATTTCCAGTCGGCAGTGAAAATTAGGGTATCAGGGTCGGAATGGAATTTCGGAAGTTGGAACAGGTTCGTAATGTCATTTTGGTTATATGTGCAAAATTTCAGATCAATCAGAGGTGTTTTGGATAGTTTCGGCATTGCTGGTGGAATTTAGAAATTTCAAAGTTCATAGGCTTGAATTCGATGTGATTTTGGTGTTTTGATGTTACTTTCTTATGTTTCGAAGGCTCGACTAAGTTTGTATTGTATTTTGGGACGTGTTGGTATATTTGGTTGAGATTCCGAGGGCCTCGGGTGGATTTCGGAAGGTTAATGGATCAATTTAGACTAGAAGAAAAGCTGCTGCATTTTTCACAGCAGCATGAACAGTACCGCATGAACAGTACATCGTGAACAGTACCGCGTGAACAATACCGCAAAAATTCTGGACAGTATATATATAACGAGCAGTCTGAGTTTTCTTCCATTTCTGAACGCGATTTGAGCTTTTGGAGCGATTTTGAAGAGGGAAGACGATTGTTTTTCATTGAGGTAAGGATTTTGGACCCAATAACTTGATTATATGTTATTAGGGACCAAATTAACAGTGTTTAATTGGGAAAAATCAGTAGAAAAAGGTAAAATTAGGGCTTGAGTTTAAGAGCCCTTTTAAGGATGATTTGAGGGGTCAAACGGACTCCGATTTCAGAGTTCTTTATATGTACGAACTCGGGAGATGATGAGGATACTTTTGGCATAAAGTTTGTCGAGTTCCGAGATGCGGGCCCAGGGGTCGGGTTTTGGCTAATTTCGGTTTTGTGCTAAAACTGATAGTTTTCAATTGGAATTCATCCCTTTAGCATAATTTGATGTGAAAAATTTGAACTTGATAGATTTGGAGCACTCGGGAGTTGATTCGAGAGGCAAGTGTGTTGCGGAATAGCTTTTCGGGCTAGTTTGAGGTAAGTAATGTCTTTAAATCCTGTCCCGAGGGTATGAAACCTCGGACTTTACATCCTTTCACAGATTTGGAGTGACGTACACACTGGATGACGAGTGTGGGGCGTGCACGAACTGAAAAATTTGGAAATATGTTCCTTTTTAGGAAACTATTGAGTTGCGAAACTGCTTTTAAAGCATATGTTTATTAGTATTACTATGTTTTGTTATACTTGGGTTGTAAGTCATGTTTGGGGCCCAGTGTCGATCTGTTTTAACCCCTTGGGGGCTATTTTACTGATATTCCTCACTTTGAAACTATGATTTTACACTCAGTCTTTCTTGCTAAATTTTTTGACACTCAGAGTTTGTTGATATTATTTCTTGAAATGAAATACTGTTTTGGGTCGAGAACCCTGTTTTATTTATGTTCCAAGTGGCGTGCTGAGAGTGTCTGACTGAGTGAGGCCGAGGGCCAATGTTGTAAGGATGTTATGATATGAGAGAGGTCGAGTGCCTGAGAGTGATTGATGCCATGATTTGGCTTGCTTATAGCGCTTGGGTTATGGGATCCCTTCCGGAGTCTGTACACACCCCCAGTGAGCACAGGTACCTACTGAGTGCAAGTGTCGAGTGATGAGTGATTGGGAGGCATGAGTGACAGTGAGGTTGCCCGAGGGGCTAATGCTGAGTGACTGTGATGTGCTGAATGACTGTTATTGAGTAATGGTGAGGTGCCGAGTGACTGATTACGAGTGATGATTTTGCCTGAGGGCGGTTTAAAATGATACTTTGCCGAGCTTTTGATTTTGATTCGTTTCATCTTTCAAACTGATATTTTGGAAATTTTACTGAGAAATACTGGAAAATATACTTGTTTTAAAGAATTTTTACGGAAACTGGTTTGAACTTCTATATACCTTATTGAGTCGTGGCATTTTATTATTTTGTGGATTGATGTATTTGTGTTGTGTGTTTCTTTTTCTCAAACTGTGATTTATTTTCATTACTACTGAGTTGGCGTACTCGTAATTACTCCCTGTACCTCTGTGTACAGATCCAGGTACTAGTGCGGAGCAGTAGCCATATTCGTTCGTTATCAGCAACATTTACGGGATTTCGAGGTAGTTGTTCAGCGTCCTCAGCTTCTCCACTTCCCTTCTTCTTATAGTATTAGAATTTGATTCATAGACATTTATTAAGACATTAGCAGAGTTAGTTATATTCTTAGATGCTCGTGACCATGTTGACTCCAGTCCCGGGGGAATTGTTTAGACAGTGGATTATTTTATATTTTCCTAAAGACTTAGGAAATGTTCATGCTTGTTATGCTGATATTTAATGATATTGCATTATTTTATTAAACTAAGTGTGTAGTTATGTGACGGTTGGCTAGCCTAGTTCCACGATAGGCGCCATCACGGCATGTTGGGATTTGGGGCCATGACAAGTTGGTATCAGAGCTCTAAGTTACATAGGACTCAACAGTCATGAGCGGGTTTAGTAGAGTCTTGCGGATCGGTACGGAGACGTCTGTACTTATCTTCGAGAGGCTACAGAACCCTTAGGAAACATTCCACATTCTTGAATTATTGTCGTGCGAATCCATTTTATTCATCCAAAAGCGTAACTCCTTGAATTCCTTTCATGTATTCGAATGCGCACGCGAGCGCTTGGTATCAATTATGCGTCGTCGGCTTGTGAATTCCATGGGTGAGATGTGATTTTTAACATGTTAATAATGGGCCAGTCGGAAGGACTTGAGGCCGGATTTTGTCTGTGGCTTGAGTGTTGAGATTTCAATTGGGTGAGCACATGTGTTGGGGGACTTATATGTTTGTTTGTGTCCTTATTGATGGAACTTTGTGACTAGATGACTAATGGTGAGTGTGATCGGATAGTTAGATGTATTCAGGTTGTTTGATTGCGACCAAAATGAATTGGTGGGAGATGTGGCAAGAGCCATTGATTATTTGACTTCTGTATTGAGTTAGAATATGGCTTCGAGTTATGAGTATTGAAGGACCTCTCGTGTAGTTTAGTTGTGGAGTGAAGTGGATTTTCCTGTTATGTTCTAAGTTTCTGTGATGTCATTTGAGCTGACCAATGCCCCAACAGCGTCTATGTATTTGATTGCCGGTGTATTCAGCTGTGTTATAAATCCTTTGTTATTGTATTTATTGAGGGCATCTTGTCGTACTCTCGTAGCCAGGGATAGCATACTCGGCATTTGATGATGGTATTACAAGGATATATGGAGGAGAAGCTTTGTGCGAAGTTCTCCAAGTGTGAATTGTTGGCTCAGCTTAGTAGCATTTTTGGGACACGTGGTGTCCAGTGAAGGTATCTATGTGGTCAGACGAGTGTGAGTAGAGATTCCAGAAGCTCAAGAATTCCTTGGCCACAGCTCCAATGTTAGTGTTGCCATCAGCTTCAGGTTCTTATACCGCTTAATGGGATGTCTTGGGGGCAGGCAGTGGTTGTGTTCTAATGTAGGAAGGTATAATGATTGCGTGATAGCTATGATAGTGTATAGGGAGATATCATCTGAGGTTAAGCAGGCAGGGGTATCTCCTGTGGGTTGTCCTGAGGTGTGTGACCCTTATGTTTATCTGTAGTAAGT
>ML418582.1:24106-65444 GCA_005239525.1 Nicotiana knightiana | reverse complement strand
GTTAACATGTCTTTTAGTTCTATCGAATTTTGGAATGCTTACATGATATTTCATAACAAACACCGTTAATTAGAGGTCTCGATTTCGAGCCTTGAAAATTAATTTTTTTTTATATATAGGTTGTGTTTTGCTCTTTAGTGGGCCTTATATGATAAGAATATGAATTAGTCGTGATCCCAAAGCAGTATCGTACATCGAGTGAAAAATAAAAAAAAGTTCCTATCTAGAATTGCATGGTATTAAATTGCATGCGGAGGCGGATCTAAGAACTTCTATTCTATTGGCTCAATTTCTAAGGTGTATTGCGTTGAATCAATTGTATTTACTTAATTTATGAGCTTAGGCCTACTATTTATTGTAATTTTAGTGAATTTTAAACATAAGTTTATACCCCGCATAGAAAATACTGAATTCATATGAATCCACTAATATAAGGTTGCATCCAGGGTGGATCCACATAGACTCTTGTGGGTGCTCAAGCACCCGTTGCCTTTTACCAGATTTAGTAAATTTGTATAGGCAGTTCGGATTTTAGGCTGCAACTCGCCTGCATAAAGCTCGAATCGCTAGTAATCACTGGTCATCCATAGAGTGGTGAATTCCTTCCAAGGCCTTATACACACCGCCTCTCTCCTTTTCTAGCTGCCCAGATTGAATTCCTTTGAGAACAACTAAACTATTAGCCAAAGGTCCAGTGGAAACTCCCCTTTTTGTCTTGCAATTATAAAAGTATCTAGATAAACATCAAGCGACTACCCACAACTAATTTTTTTTTTCCTTTTCTTTCAATTTTCTTATCGCAAACACCCATGACTTTAAAATTTTGGACCGACATTGGGTGCATCCACCTTCGCTTGCATGGTAATAATTTGGAATCTGATGGCATCAGTGGCGGAGGCAGGATCTCCACGAAGAGGGTTTAAAAAAAAAAGTTAAAAAAATATTGTAGTTAGTGGGAATTGAACATATGACCTTATAAAGGTTTTAAACTCCCTTTATCACTAAGCTACACTTTTGGACTGTATCACAGAGATTCAAAACATAATATATAAAGACAAAAAATAAATTTTATCTTATATATATAGTATAATTTTTCGACGAACCCCCTTCCGCCCCTAAATTTGCCCCTGGATGGCATTGGTTTTGGACAGGGATATGTCTATTCTATGTAATGCTATCTTTTATAAGTACTTAATGGTAGAACGTTCTCCTTTCTCTACCAAAAAAAAAAAAAAAAATTATTTCTAGTAACAAAGTTGGTTGGGGTATTTCGAAAAAGACTCAGATACAGAGTCAGGATTTCAAATTTATTAGCTTATGAATTTAATTGTTTTAAATTATTTGGTTTAAATTAATAATTTATACATATTTTTAAGACAAATACAGAATTTGAACCAAAACTATTGGAACCCACTTCCGACACTCTAGTTCCGCCTCGAAAAAAGTAGTTCCAACACTTGATGCTATCACATGTGAAATATTACTTATTCATCTTACAACATCAATGCTGCCACATGTCAATTTTGAAACGAAAATAAGTTGGAATCAACTATATAAATTATCTGTGCAACAACATGTTAGTGATCTTAATCTTATTAATTCTTTAATAAGGTAAGTGGTTGGAGTACATGCAATAGATTCTTTGGTCTTGTTTTAAACTAGATTAGATGACTATAATCTTGTCTTTCAGTTGTTATATGCTACAAATTTGTTTTATCTAAAACAAAATTCCACTTCTTCCAAAAAATGGAATATGAGAGATTATATGAAGTGTATTATTTTGGTAATCTATTTATTGAGACAATACATGAAGCTTATAAATATAGGAACCTTTTAAAGCAAACATGATGGTCTTCTTTTTTAGATTTAATTTGCCTCTACCGAATTTCTGACATACGTCCCGTCGCAAAATTGGGTCATCAAGAAGGAATAATATATTGAAAATTCGCATTTTTAGTTATTAATAAAGGCATGTCACTATCATGAAAGTGATAAATATTTAATAGTTGTAATACATTGTTTAATATTAGAAAACCTCTTTTTCTGTCACTTTATTATTTAACAAATTTCGTACCATGCTTCCAAATTTAGAACTACCAACTTCAAATGAAAAGCGATGCAATCAATTCTTATGAGTTTACTCACAAAAATCATTTTAGTTTCGTATATATATATATACAACAACAACCACCTAGTATAATTCTATAAATGGGTCTGGGGCAGATGCGAATCCAAGATTTAAATTTTATGGGTTTAATTTTATGATTTTTAACATTGAACCCATTATATTTTTAAAGTTATGAGTTCATATCTACTATTTTTACAAATTTAATAAATTTTTATTTCATGCCGAAAATTATGGGTTCAGTTGAACCCGTAGGTAGTACACTATATTTGTCTCTGGTCTGGGGACGGTAGGATATACACAATCTTACTCCTACCTTGAAAGGAGCAGAGAGATTATTTTCGATAGACCCTCGGCTAAAGAAGGCGAAAGAATTTAAACTCTTCAACAAAAGCAGATAAGACCAAAAAAAAAAAAAGGAGGAAAAAAGCCAATAAATGGAATATTCACCATCACAATATAATGACAAATAAGCTAACATTCCTTTATTTTTGTATAAATAGTTGAATAGATCATTCACTTTTTTCCCAACACAATTATATAATTAATTTCTTACCTCCTGCACCCTACCAAACAAAGTATCTTTTTCGTATTGCTTTCTCTCCAAATTTCTCCTTAAAAAACTTGGTGAGTCTTTAACAGAAAATGAACAAATTTACCAAATTTCATTTCATCCTTTTTACACCTACACTCTTTCAGCAAATATTCCTCTTATTTAAGTGAGTCATCTCCTTATAATTTCCATATCCAATCTCTACATAACGTGCAGGTATAGAAATCTTTCTCTTCTTGCACATTATTCTCTCTCTTTCACACACACACAAAACAAAACAAAAAAAACATTTTTGCTCACTTCATCTTCATTTTGCATGAAATATTTTGAGACTTGTAGGACTTTTTTCAAGGGTTTCATTAAAAGTGGTGATACGTTTTGTTAAAGTTCTTTCGTTATGTGGTCAGTGAGAATTTATATAGTCAAAATTACTTTATTTCGGATTGAGACATAACAGTAATAGTGTTATACATATTTGATGAATTTTAAACGGTAAATACATTGTTTGAGCAAAAGCTACTGGGTTAAATCGAATCCGTAGTTGGACTTGTGCCTCCTCCCCTGTGTAGTACTATCTTGATGCATATGCAAAGTTACAACCAATGAAGAGTGGTCAGTTGAACACTTCTTGTCGGAAAATTTTATTATTTATATAAGTCAATCGGTCGAAATTTCTGGCTGCGCCATTACCTTGATGTATCCTTTATTGGTTTTTTTCTTAGAGCAACTCGGAGAGTAAAAGCTAGAAGAAAGTATAAAAATGTGGAAGTTGAAGATTGCAGATGGACAAGATGGACCATATTTGTACAGCACAAACAACTACGTTGGACGTCAAACGTGGGAGTTCGATCCAAATGCAGGAACACAAGAAGAACGAAAGGAGATCGAAGAGGCTCGTCAACAATTTTGGAATAATCGGTATAAAGTCAAGCCCAGTGGCGATCTTCTTTGGCGAATGCAGGTAAATAACCCGACGTTTACATCAACTCAATAAATACATGACACGTGTCTTAACATATATAGTTATAACTAAGTTAATAGATTTATTAGCAAATTTGGTTCCCAAGTTAAGAGGTTAGTGTAAGCTTATTTATCACTACTAAACAAACAAGAATTAGCGACTAACAAATTCTGTAGTTAAACAGAAAAATTCGTCGTTAATTTTATTTAGCGGCTAATTATCAAGAAATTTTATTACCTACGAGCAATTTAACAATATATTATCAGCGAAGTTGGTAGCTAATTATTATTATTATTATTATTATTTTTGTAGTGTTATATGTGCCAATGTTTGAGTAGGAATTTATTTTCTAAAAAATTCTGGTTTTCGTACTCTAGTGGTTCTCCAAAATTACAATGCACTTGTGAATGACTCACCAAATTCATTTTAACAGTACATTGAGTTCAACTCGTAATAGTGCGTTTCAAATTATGATTATAAGAAATAATGAACAAAAGTTTAAAGATTAAAGTTGCGTTATATATTCATATAATATTATTGTTTCTTTTGCCGAATACAAGAGGAATAGAACAAAGAGTTTTGTGAATAATTGATAAAACTCACTAAAAAAAGAAGCTGAAAAATTAAAGGGTAAAAGACAAAATTAAACATCACGAAGGAAAATTATAGTACTGTTTGGTATATATACCATCGAATGTTGACTTGATATTCAAGTCAATATTTAATAAATTTAGTTGGAATGGAAATAATCTTCTATTCGCTTTCTCAACAATTATGAGTATTTAACTATTTATTTGACCTGCTTCAAGTATTTCTTTTCTTCTTATATTCCATCCAATCAAAATAGCACCATATAACTTGAAAGGAAAATTTCACTTTTAATCCCTCAATTATCAACAAATTCTAATTTTGGTCCTGATGATATTTGGTTTAAGCAAATTTAGCCTTCAGTTAAACGAGTGATGCTTTACAAACTTGTACGTGTTACTCCCCCGTCCAAATTTATACGGTGGAATTTGAATTTCAAGAACCAAACATCTTATCGAACACAGAATCTTTAAGATTTTAGAAGCAAAATTTATATATTTGAAAAAAACATAAAAGTAATATAAGTCCCAATATTTAATAATTCGAGAAATCTAAAAGACAAAAAATTCCCGCAATCAGATAAAAACTGCTCCCTCCGTATCAAATTAGATCAACTACTTTCCTTTTAGTCTCTTCCAAAATAAATGACACATTTTTAAGTTTGGAAATAATTCAACTTTAAACTCTTCATTTTAAAGTTTATAACCAAACAAATATCATGTCCCTACAAAACTTTTACCTCTTAATCTTTTAATACCATAAATTTTAAAAGTCATTTTTTTTTACTTAAACTCCGTATCGAGTCAAACTAACTCGTCTAAATTGAAAAGAGGGAATAATTTGGTTCTCGAAATCCGAACTCAGCAACGGACGGAGGAAGTACATGTTAAGTCTATACTGTTAAGTCAATATGTTCAAAAAATAATCTAAATGTCACATTTTCCCTATGTATGCAGTTTCTTCGAGACAAGAATTTCAAACAAACAATTCCAGCAGTAAAAGTAGAAGAAGGAGAAGAAATTACAGATGAAGTTGCCACAACTTCATTGCGTAGAGCTGTTCATTTCTTTTCAGCATTACAGGCTAGCGATGGTCATTGGCCTGCTGAAAATGCTGGCCCTTTGTTCTTTCTTCCACCTCTTGTAAGTTTTTATTTAGACTTATATATTACTGACAGTGTAAAGAATTTTTATATCGTCTATATTTTAACTTATTGTAACATGTTATTATTCCACGTCACAAAAAATGCAGGTTATGTGTATGTATATCACCGGTCATCTTAATACTGTATTCCCAGCTGAACATCGGAAGGAAATTCTTCGGTATATATACTGTCACCAGGTACTTGACTAAATGTTTCAATGAATACTATATTATTCTACCAAAGTTTGCTTTAATTTGCGGATTCCTAAATAATTTTACTTATATACGCTGGCATTATAAAAAGTTTTGCACTTTCGACAATATATACTTGTGACTTGTCAGTTCATAAAAGTTAAAACTCATTTAGGAATTACTGACGATATTCTGAATTATTCAGAATGAAGATGGTGGATGGGGTTTGCACATAGAAGGTCATAGTACCATGTTCTGTACAGCATTGAGTTATATTTGCATGAGGATCCTCGGGGAAGGACCGGATGGTGGCGAAAATAATGCATGTGCTAGAGCAAGGAAATGGATTCTTGATCATGGTAGCGTCACCGCGATTCCATCCTGGGGTAAAACATGGCTCTCGGTATGATTATCCTAACAACTCTTTTAGAGTATTATAAATTAGGATTTAGCTTATGTACACTTACTGTGTACATCTATACTTTTTAAAACATTATTAGTGTATTTTAACATGTCGTAATCTGCCTTTTTTTTTCTAAGTTACTGATTCCTACTTATTGTAGAATGTTACATATCGTTATATTTATTATCAATTAGGATTTAACTTATATACATGACGGTTTGCAAAATTTTACTCTATTAGTGTATTTTAACTTGTTGCAAGTAACTTGCATTTATTTCTATGTTACTAATCCCACTTATTGTGGACATTTAACTGTAGTTATCATTTATGTGACCTGACAGTGTAAAGTTCTTTTAAACGATTAGTATATAAACGTCAAACTAAGTAAATTATGTCATTCTCCATTGTAAAGTAAACATTCAAGTGTCATGTATATATGCCTTCTTTTTGCTGAGAAATCTTCTCTTATTTCATTCAGATTCTTGGAGTTTTTGAGTGGTTAGGGACCAACCCAATGCCTCCTGAGTTTTGGATTCTTCCATCTTTTCTTCCCATACATCCAGGTTGGTCAATATGCACTATTAGACATCCTAAATTTTTATTTCATGTTGTCGTAGATATTAATTTTCAGGATTTGCGATGCTACATTTCAATCTACCTCGTATTTTGACTCTTAATTTAAATGCAGCGAAAATGTGGTGTTATTGTCGAATGGTCTACATGCCAATGTCTTATCTCTATGGGAAGAGATTTGTTGGTGCAATCACACCTCTTATTTTGCAACTGAGGGAAGAGTTATATGATCAACCATACGATGAAATTAATTGGAGAAAAGTACGCCATGTATGTGCTAAGGTAAAAAAGATATCAGGATTGAAGTTAATATGTAAATAAACATCCCTTTTAGACATGCTAAAACACATACTTGTTGTTGCAGGAGGATCTCTACTACCCTCATCCCTTGGTTCAAGATTTGATGTGGGACAGTCTCTACATATGTACCGAGCCTTTATTGAATCGCTGGCCTTTCAACAAGCTGAGAAATAAAGCTCTTGAAGTTACCATGAATCACATACACTATGAAGATGAGAATAGTAGATACATCACCATTGGATGTGTCGAAAAAGTACGGCAACTGATTCATTTCGAACAGATTGCATAAATGTATTTTCTTAATGAATTCAATTGTTAGACACTGATGTAACACTTTGGATGGTGTAGGTATTGTGCATGCTTGCTTGTTGGGTTGAGGATCCCAACGGCGATTATTTCAAAAAACATCTTGCTAGAATCCCAGATTATTTATGGGTAGCTGAAGATGGAATGAAAATGCAGGTTGGTAGATCTGAATTATACCAACCACAGTGAGTTAAAATAGGATCTCTTTTACACGTAACACGTTTTTAAAATGAAAAGTCTAGTCCCTTTTTTTCTTTTTTGAACTGATGCAAAGAATTGTTGCTGAAATTTCCGGGTGTTTGTTCTTGAATTGCAGAGTTTTGGTAGTCAAGAATGGGATACTGGTTTTTCTATTCAAGCACTATTGGCCAGTGAGATGAATGATGAGATAGCAGATACTCTTAAAAGAGGACACAGCTTTATAAAAGAATCTCAGGTTTGGATGTTTAAATCATGAACACTTGTTCTTTGCATTCGACTTTTCCTCAAAAAATGGTTCCTTTTCAACTAAGCCTTATTAATATAAGCGACTTCTCGCAGGTGAAGGACAATCCTTCTGGTGATTTTAAAGGAATGTATCGGCATATTTCAAAAGGATCGTGGACATTTTCAGATCAAGATCATGGATGGCAAGTCTCTGATTGCACTGCCGAAGCACTAAAGGTATCTAACTTTTCCATGAAATAAAATTTTCACTTCTTGTAATTGCAGAAAAATGATAAGATAATGCTAGTAAATTTGCCTGAACTCTTCTTTCTTTTGTTTCTCTAGTGTTGCCTTCTCTTCTCTACAATGCCCCCTGAATTAGTTGGTGAGGCAATGGAACCTTGGCGACTGTATGACTCAGTGAATGTTATTCTTTCCTTACAGGTAAAAATGTGTCCTGAAACTATTAGTCATTTAATCTGAAGTTGTTTTCTGCTTTTACAGTAACCATAAGATCCATTTTAAATAAAATTGCAGAGTAAAAATGGAGGCTTAGCAGCGTGGGAGCCTGCGGGGGCCTCAGAGTATTTGGAGGTAACTTTTCTGCCAAGTAAAATAATCGTTATGTTTGAGTTTGAGATTCACGACATAGGAATTTCTATCTCCGTGCTTTATTTCAAGGTTGTTAAAAGCCTTCAACTTGTTCTATTGTATTCCACAACCTGAATAATTAACTTTCTTGTTCTGTTTTATTCACTGACAGTTGCTCAATCCTACTGAATTTTTCGCGGACATTGTGATTGAGCACGAGTAAGTTTACTTTCTCTAGTTCTTCTCTTTCCCTTTTCCCTTGTTAGTATCCATTTTACATGGCACTGATTAAATGTCAATCCAGGTACGTCGAGTGCACTGCCTCGTCAATTCAAGCACTTGTTCTGTTTAAGAAGCTGTACCCTGGACACCGAACAAAAGAGATAGACAATTTCATTGTTAATGCTGTTAAATATCTTGAAGATGTACAAATGCCTGATGGTTCATGGTATATTGCATATCTCTTACTAGCCTATGAACTAACAACGTGCTCCCTTTGTTCCATATTATATGATACTCTTTTTACTTTTTAATCTGTGACACCTTTCTATATTTAGAGACTATTTAACTTTAAACTTCTCATTTCATTCTTAATAACATGCTTTTATAGCCAAAGAAATGGCATGGCGTGTTAGACCACAAGTTCCAATAGTGTTTCTTTTTTAAACTCCGTCTCCAATCAAAAACCGCCATATAAAAAATGAAACGGAGGGAGTAGTTACTTTCTGCTTGATAACTTATAATATGATTAATCATGCCCACAGGTATGGTAACTGGGGTGTGTGCTTCACATATGGTTCCTGGTTCGCGCTCGGAGGGTTCGCTGCAGCAGGCAAGAGTTACAGCAACTGTGCAGCTGTTCGTAAAGGCGTTGAATTTCTGCTAAGAACACAAAGGTCTGATGGTGGTTGGGGTGAAAGCTACCGTTCTTGCCCGGACAAGGTAATGTAAAAGCAAAAACACTACGTATAAACAACAGTAACAACTACTATGTCTCAATCTTTACGTAGTTAAGGTCGGCCATATGAATTCTCAATAAACATACCGGTCCATTTTGGGAACCTTTCATGCCAACAGTCAATAATTTAAAGCAAGTTTTCTAACATTGGAGGTTTTCTACAGTTTTAATTAACACGCGTACCCCTTATAGAAATAGCAGAGGAGGAAAATTAAAGATAACTGTGGAAAAGACAACTGTGACTCAACTTTGTATTTGATAAAAACAGGTATATAGAGAACTTGAAACAGATAACTCAAATCTTGTACAAACTGCATGGGCATTGATGGGATTGATTCACTCTGGCCAGGTAAATTCCTTGTTACTACTAGTAAATGCTAGTTTATTCCAAAATCATAGTAAAACATTTTCTTCTTCAAAATAGTAATTTACCAACTTTCCCATTTTTACAGGTTGGCAGAGATCCAAGGCCCCTCCATCGCGCAGCAAGGCTGTTGATTAATTCTCAGATGGAAGATGGTGACTTCCCACAGCAGGTAATTAGTCTACAAATTACAAGCTTAAACAAAGGAAAAAAGTCGTCACCAAAGGCCCTCGGGGATTTCTCAAATATTAAACAACAATAACAACAAAAACATTATAGTCCCACAAGTGGGATCTAGGAGGATAAATAGTACGCAAACCTTACCCCTACAGTTAATATAGAAAGGTTGTTTCCAGTATACCCTCGGCACGCGAAAAAATGAGAATAGAGCAGTAGCAACAAGCAGTAACGAGGACAAGATAAAAGAAAACAAGGCAAAAAGAACAACATGTAGTGATAGAAATCTACTTAGAATACAAGACTGCCACTAAAAATCCTGAAACACACTCAACTACCTACTAACCTACAACATTAATGCTCGACCTCTACACCTTCCTATCAAGGGTCATGTTAAAGCAAAGTCATATCTTCCTAATCATCTCTTCCCCATACGCCTTTGGCCTACCTCTACCTCTCCTAAGACCCACCAAGGCCAACCTCTCAACCTCCTTACGGGAGCATCTGTGCTTCTAATTTCTCGATTATTAAAAAAAAAATTGATCTTATCGAAATATTATCTGATTTGTGTTTAATATATATGTGCAGGAAATTACTGGTGTTTTCATGAAGAATTGCATGTTACACTATGCAGCATACAGAAATATATATCCATTATGGGGTTTGGCTGAATACCGCAAAAATGTCCTATCACCATTACAAACAACTAAATAATTTGACTGCAGCCTTATTCAGAAAGAGAGAGATATGACAGAAATCTGCTTAATAGAATAAAGTTTGGTCCTTATTGTTTACCCTCCAAAAGAATGTATTTTATTGTTTGTTGTGTTAATATAAGTGATGTAAAAAAATAAAAAGAATCATAGCCTAAGCTACAATTATTAGTTTGTATGCATAATTTGTGAATAAAGGAAATTATAAAGGAAAAAAAGAAAGTTGCCTTGCTCTTGTTTCATTCATTCCCCCTCCCTCTTTTCTACTTCAAATTTTTCCCTTTTATGTTTTGCTCAAAATTAGGTTAATTAAGCCCACCTCTTAGTACTGTTGTTTAGTACATTAGTAGTAATGTACTACTAAGGGCGGCAAACGGGCGGGTCAGGTCGAATATGGGTCGGTCGAAAACTGGTACTGCAAATATGGATAAATTAACCGACCCAACCGGATAATATGAGTAACCATATTATCCATGGTTTTTTGAATATGATCACTTTTGAGAGAATCCCTAGTCTCTCAAGCTTGAGGAATCCCCAATTTGAGTCTTTACAAATGTAAAAGTTAAAACTCATTAGTTATCCATTGGTTATCCGTTTTCTAAGTGGATAATATGGTTCTTATCTATATTTGACTCATTTTAAAAAGTTCATTATACAATCCATTTTTTAATGAATAATATGGATGGATAACTGGTTTTTCTAATCCATTTTACCACCACTATGTACTATTAACCCGCAAGGGTGGCTGAGTTGGTTGAGCAGGAGATCCCCCAAGTGGAAGGTTGCAGGTTCGAAATACACCCTAAATGTGCTTAGTTAAAAATCACAAAGACCAAACTATGATTAAATATATTTGATGTGATGAAAATATATATGTACCTCAAATTCTGCTCTAGTTCTGAGATCAGTAAATTATGGCCATGGGAAATTACTTTCTTGAATTCTTAATTCTTATGGCACCTTTTATTGTCATATGGAGATCAACTACAGTGAATAAACCTAAGAATCTCACAGTTTCTTCTTCATCTCAAAGGGAAGTAAATTTCACTGATCTGCCGTTCGACATTATAATCAACATCCTCAACAGATTGCCGTTTAAATCTCTCTTCCAAATCTGCCTCGTTAGCAAATCATGGCGTTCTCTGTTATCCACACCCGAAATCGCAATTCATATCAACGTAGTTTCTCACAAAAATTACACACTATTGAGTTACCATGCTGTTTCAAGCCCCAGTGATGTTACACTAATGTATTTTTGGACCTTTATATCTCATGTTTCTTATGTCTACTTATGGAACCTTTTAACTAAAGAATTCAAAGCTTTGCCTAGGCCAAAAATTCATATGGGATATGTTGCTTTTAACTTTGGCTTTGGTTTTGTTCCTAAAACCAATGATTATAAAGTAGTGAGGATAGTAAGTCATGAGAGAAAGCCTGATTCACGGATTCATGAAATTTACTCTTTGAATCGCAATTCTTGGAGAAGGGTTCAGAATTCGTGCTCGGATAATTATGTTACTATTGATTTGGAGAAAGCAGTGATCACTAAGGTGGGATTTTCTAACAGAAGAAGGGAACATTGTGAAGAAATAACTACTTGGAGAAATGAAAGGGAGAATGCTATGTCATTGACATATCCTGAAGATGGTCTGGCTCTATGTTATAGTGAATATGGCCAACAATATTCGTGTGGCTATAAATCATACTCTGCAAGAAAGTTCGCTTTTGCTGGGAGCTTTGTTTCACTCAATAGAAATTATGACAATCTTGGCTAATAGGTGGGAATCCTTTGAATATTCTTGGTATTTTTGATTTTAAGCTACATGCATGAACCGACTGTGGAGTTTCGTTTATACTGTCAGTGTCAGTGTCAGTGCATAGAATTTAACTCTTTACGTTTTGCTTTTATTACCAAATGTTACTAGAGTATAGTGAAAAAATGGCATGTTATTCAGTAAGAAGCTTTTAGTAGTGTTTTTCTGTTTGAATATCAATGTAGCTATTAATGATCAAGAGCAATAAAGAATGGTTCTTTTTGGCCTTTTGTTTCCAATTTTTCAGTGTGGATTGATGCTTTTTAGGCAATGCCAAAGAAGCCTTTAGCATCTCTTGATCATTTCTATATACTTTAGTTGGTTAAAATGTAAATGCTGCAATTTTCAATAGATTGTAATATAAATCTGTATAATCACCATTTTCCCTTTTATAATTCGCGTATCCGATTCTTGTTGCTAGTGATAGATTTCGAGTAAGAACAGGCTGCACTGAAAGCAACAAACTTAAGACTGCAAACATGAAATAACTACTCAAACTTAAGAAACTGATAAAGTTTATACTTCCATGAAGTCATCAACTTGAACTCTGAACATGATGAGGGGCAAGAGGCCCTGACATTCCGGTGGTTTCAGTGGTACCTCATCTCGAGGCCGGGATCATTCTAGGAGAGGCCATTCTAGAAAGACAGTTCCCTCAACATGATCTTTCACAAACATCACAGTCATGAATAAATTTAATGTGGACAATTAACGATTGTCCTGTGTATGAAATGTTGTCTGGGTGGATGACTTCTGGGAAGCTAGCTTGTCCTTACTGCATGGAAAATAGTAAAGCGTTCACTTTGAAACATGGCCGAAAGCAATCATGATTTGATTGTCATCGTCAGTTCTTGCCTCCTGACCATGAGTTTAGAAGGATGAAAAATGCATTCAAAAAGAATAAAATGGAATATGATTCTCCATCTCCGATACTTTCAGGTGAAGAAATTTGGGAGAGGGTCCAGAACTTCAGTAAAGTATATCTGGGAGTTGCCTTATTGGAAGGATAATCTTCATCGTCACAACCTTGATGTCATGCATATTGAGAAGTATTATTTTGACAATTTGTTCAACACAGTGATGGATGTTAAAAGTAATACAAAGGATAACCCGAAGGCTAGAATGGACTTACAAGAATATTGCAGGCGACCTGAATTATACTTGCAGACAGAAAACAATGGTAAGATATTCAAGCCCAAAGCAAGTTACACATTCACTTTGGAGGAAAGACGGCAAATTTTTGATTGGGTAACGAAATTGAAGATGTCTGAGGGTTATACGTCGAATCTTGGAAAAAATTTGATATGGGGGTAGGGAAGTTGAGCCATTTGAAAAGTCATGACTGTCATATTTTCATGGAGACCTTAGTGCCTATTGCATTTTGTGATTTGCTTGAAAGAATCTGGAAACCCATTACAGAGATTAGTTTGTTTTTCAAAGACTTGTGTTCTTCCACATTAAGGGAAGAAAACCTACTCTGGATGGATCAGAACATTCGTGTAACTTCTACTAAGATGGAAAAGATATTTTCATGTGGTTTTTTTGATGTGATGGAACACCTTCCAATCCACCTTGTACACGAGGCACGACTTGGAGGGCATGTTCAATACATATGAATGTATTCCTTTGAGAGGTAATATTATAAGTTTGATGTAATTTTCTGTTTTACTTGAATGTTCTTGGCTAACCAAGAAATTATGTAGGACAATTGGCAAATGCAAACAATTTGTTAAGCAGAGGAATATGATTGAAGGATCTATATGCGAAGCTTATCTTGTAAAGGAAACCACTCATTTTTGCTCTTATTATTTTGAGAGTAATGTGCCATGTGCTAGGAATAGGACCAATAGGCACACGGTCCAATGTGTGAATGATCCATTATATCCGCCTATGTCCATATTCAATCAACCAGGCCGATGTTCTAAGGATGTTAGAGAGAGAAGTTTGTGTGATATGGAGTACAAGTCAGCTACACTTCATGTGTTGCTAAATTGTCCCGAAGTTGTATTCAATCAACCAGGCCGATGTTCTAAGTTGTACCATTTCTCAAGTAAGTATTGATTTAATAGTTATCAAAATATAAAATTTACTGTGATTACATCTCAATGCAAGTACTAAAAATAATTGATGTGTCACAGTCACTTCGTGGTTCAATTTGGCCATGGTGTTGTATATACAAGATTTGATACGTGGTTCAAACAATTTATAAGTTTATCCTTATAATATTTTAACACTATGTAGGTAAACAATGTTTGGAAGTTATGCTAACTTATGAATTTTTTTAACAATATGTAGGTAAATGATCCAAATAATGGTGTAAATCAATTTTTGAAAGATATATCTTGGGGGCCTGGGCTTTAGGTCACAAGAATGTCTAAGTACATTGTGAATGGTTATAAGTTTCATACAGAGGATTGCTCTAAAAATAAAAATAGCAACAATAGCGGGGTGTGGGTTCAAGGTGGTGATGGCAACCAAGTTGGAGATATTGATTATTATGGTGTGCTCAAAGAAATAATTGAACTAGAATATGCAGGTTGGCCATATAAGAAATTGATACTCTTTAGATGCAAGTGGTTTGACCCACATCCAACAAGAGGTACAAGAGTACACAACCAATACAACATAATTGAGGTTAATCATACGAGGGAGTATGATCGCTATGATCCTTTCATAATTGCACATAATGTTAGGCAAGTGTATTATGCTCCTTATCCATTGCGGCGGAATAAGTCTGACTGGTGGGCTGTATTAAAAACTAAGCATGTAGGTAGAGTGGAAGTAGAGAATGTGCTAGATGTTGCATATCAAAACGATATCTCCACTGTTCACCAAATAGTGGACGAACTTTTAGAAGATGATTTGGAACATCATGAACATATATTGGAAGAAGTTGATATAAATGAAGTAACAATTATAGAAAATGAGGAAGAATAATCAACTGATGAATCTCAAACTCGTGAGGAAGAAGAATTCTCAGACGAGGAACAATACGTCGATGAGCTTTAAAAAGTTGGTTTCTTTAATAACTCTCGTTTTATAGCAAGTTTCTTATATGTTTCAATCTAAATATGTATTATATTATGCAGATGACAGGCAAGGGTCGAGGTAACAATGACCTTACTGGTTCTCGGGGTCGAGAAAAGGCTAGGAAGGGAAAGAGGAGGTTAGAAGATAATACTCCATCTTTTCCACCCTCTTCAGAGATGTCTATGCTTGTGACTATGTCTTATCCTCCACCCCAGATCTATTATGAGTTTCCAGCATCACGAGCCCTACACCTTCGTGCAGACACAGGGTCTTTCATCACAGGGCCATAGGACTATACGTCCGGTATACAGTCCAGCTGCCTCACGACCACGTGGATCGCATCCATCTGCATCGCATGGATCACATTGATCCATGTCACATCCACATGGATCACATCCATCTATGTCACAGCCACTCGGGTCACAACCATCAGTATCACAACCACTTGCGGTCCAACCAGCTATGTCGCAGTCACAGGGATCGCAACTATCTTCATCAGCGACTCCATCTATTTCAGGCCTTCGCTTGCGAGATAGTAGCTCTGACCCCCTACACCTTCCACACATGCCTCTGATATACATGCTTTGGACGGTGATGTTGATGATGACGAGGAGATGCATTATGATCAGTATGGAAGGATCATCATAGTCCCTGAGGGTGATGGGTAAGAGTTATTTTTTATTTTTACGTTTATTGTTTTGTACAGTTTGTACAATAGGATATTAATGTATTTTTTTTTGTTAAATTGGAGGTTCATCCCGAGTAATATTACTACGAGGATAATCACCAAAGCCACTAGAAAGCTTTATGATGGCCCTTATGCGACTTGGAGTGAATTCCCATTCTCGCTGAAGGAGCAAATTTTCAATCAATTTAAGGTATAAATGTTATTTTAAGCAGTATAATTATTTATATTTATGATATTTCCATATAATATTTAACTTTTGAAATACAGAGCAAGTGTGTATGGGAACACCGCTATAGCGCGGAAGTGGCTGCAAATTTTAATCACAAAGCTCGCAAGCGGTTGTCGCATAGTTTCTCCAAAGCCAGACAGTTGAACCAGAAGCCTGACTGGTTGCTTCAAAATTTATGGGAGTATTTGCAAAGGCAATGGATTACCGCAAAGTTCTTAGAAAAGAGCGAAAAAGGAAAGAAAGCTCGCGCATCTGAGAAATGAGGCTCCTTGCACACTGGAGGTGCGATCAGCCTAGGGACAATAAAAAGAAGATTGGTACGTAATTACTTAATTTATTTTAATTTTCAAAGTATATCTATTCTATTTATTAACTAAAATTTATTAGTTTTCAGGAAAAGAAGTTGGGGCATCCAATGAACCAAGGTGAGCTATTCAAGGAGACCCATATTGTAAAGAAGAAGAAAGAGACGGATCCAGAAAGGTGGGTCGAGCCGAGCCTCGACTGTACATGTAAGTTTTCACTTTTCATTAAGTATTTTGATTTACTTTTATATAAATTTTGAAATACTAATTCAATGTAATTTTTCTTATAGGATCGATTCACAGCTGACGTGGAGGAATTCATACGCAGTCATCCACCTAATGAGTCGGGCGAGCCAATCCAACCTTCGAACGAGGATGCTGAAAGAATATGGATGGAAGCTGTTGGCAGTCCAAAATGGGGGAAGGTATACGGGCTTCCTACTAAGAAATTACATCGCTATAAGTGTGGAATGCAATGAATAGGGACTTCCTCGCAAGGCGAGCAACTTCATGGGGAGAGCCTCTCCGCTATACGAGAGACTGTGACAAAGCTCACATCCGAGCTAGACGCGGCCAAGGAAAGAGAAAAGCTTAGAGTTGCTCAGTACCTTGGAATGCAAGCTCAGTACCATGGCATGCAAGCTCAGCTCAAAACTCTCCTAGCTTCTGGAGCTTTTTCGACTCCCCAGTTTCGTGAGTCATCGCCAGAGGCTCGACTTGAACGTGAGCGTTCCTTCCGTCCTCCCTATGCTCGTTCCTCCCGTCCTCCCCATGATCGTTCTTCCCGTCCTCGACAAGTTGACCCTTCTATATACCGTCTTGTAGATGAAAGTTCATCAGACAATGATGATAATGACGGTGATGATAATGATGTTTTACAAAAAACTCCTTGACTTTTATATACTTTGAACTAGAAAAATAGAACCGATTTTGAACTAGTTGTAATAAGTGTTAACTTAGTATTGTTAGTTTAATTTGTTAGTTCTATTGAACTTTAATTTATTGGTTTTAATGTGTTTTTTGAATTGTGTTGTTGTTGTTGTGTTATTGTTGTTGTTGTTGTTGTCGTTGTTGTTGTGTTGTTGTTGTATATGTTGTTGTGTTGTTGTTGTTGGGTTGTTTTGGAGATTTTGGTATTGAAATTGTATTGTATGTATTGAATATAGTTGGTCGCTTACCTATAATAAAAAAATTCTGGACATTAGCGACCAAGGTTGGTAAATCGAGTGTTGGTATCGACCTCTATTGCATGTTGTTACCTGTCCCTTCCTATTAGTCCCGGAGGAATTTAGGACTTCTGTCCTATAAGGGATGTTCTAGGTAGACCCTCAGGTTTGAAGGAAAAATACTAAGGCGACAGATAAAAACATGTAGGACTGCAATTAGGGGGAAACACAGAAAAGCATAGAAAAGGCACAAGTATACCTCCACAAGTAATGCAAATAGGCAGCACGACTCAAACACAGTTAAGGGCAACATTCAGTTTCAAAATCCTAAGGCATGATATCTAAGGGAATTCAGAATATAACAGAGAAGCAGATTTCCAATTTTTAGCAATTTAATCACCTAAGGCTTACCTAGGCGGGGGATAGTGTATACAAATTGGCTGAATTGTTAGAGGGACTGTTGCAAATTATTACCTACACATGTTGTCCTAGGTTGTTCAGAACACAGAATTGTTGTCAGTTGTTTGCGACAATTGAGTGAAGTGTTTTATACCTTTTACATGCACCAGTAATTAGACTAGGTATTGTTAAGCGAGTATGAATGAAATCCTAAAACATGGTATCTAATGCACAGGTAGGGGATGCAGAATGATGCATATACAGAATCCTAAGCAGCATTTCTAAATGCACAATAATTACAGCATTAAGCATGATTTCAGAAGATGCAAGAGTGACAGTTTATTTAGTGTTATCCTAGGGGAAGGATTTCTAAGTGCGCATAGCAATATGAAACATGATTATAGAAGATACCAATTATTAACATTATTTACCCTATCACAGAATTTTCTAAGTGATGAATGACAGTACTGAAACAAGATGCTGAAACAGTGTCCATAAAGCCTAAATAGCATGATTTATAATACATGATATGCTTTGCACATGTTGATCCTAAACATAATTTCTATTACGCAAATAAGGAATGTAAACCTAATAGCATGGTTTCTACCCTTTAATATTTATAACACGCATAACTACCCTTTTCCCTTTTCACTATCCATCCCTAATAGTTGTTTACAAAAATTATTACAGGCCATTTGCATGAATTACATAACTGAATAATGAAAAGAAGAAGTTATACTATAGGGAGCCTACTGATAGGCCCAGAATCTCCAGAATGCCTCATTGCCATTCTATTCACAACCTTTCACATGATCCAGGTGTGTCAGAGTTCCCTAAGGATCTCAAGGGATCCCGGGCAGTGCTCACACCCAGAGTCATAACCAAATTTGAGTAAGTGTAGTGTGGAATGGCCAGCCTTTGTGTGTCAAAGTTCAGAGGGAGCTCAAGGGTCTCAAGGCAACGCTCACACAGATGAGGCAGAACTTAAGGGGTCTAAGAGTAGAGTGAGAGTGTTTGATATAGTTTTGAGAGAGGTTTTAATAGGAAAATAGTTTGAAAAGAGACTTGTTAGAAATAGTCTTGTAAAATATGAAAGTTGTTTAGTGAAACAGCAAGCAACAGTCCAAACAACACCCAAAATAGGTTCATACACAGCCAAAGAACACAAAACCAAGGCAGGTTCAACAACCACAAACAGGGATAATAGGGGTTGGGGACACATAGGGTACATAGGTGAACATATAACATGCAAAAGTGCACATAGTTGCAGAATCAGAGGTATTCTAGGGGGATTCCTGTGATTGGGGTATAGCACACACTTCAGGATTAACACAGAACTTAAGGTACAAATTGTTTTGTCAAAGACAAGTCCCTACTAAAACCAGTTAAGTACAAAATGGATCAGAGTCATATTGGCACAGCCTTACAAAAGAAAGGGGTATCATATTCATGCTGATTTTAAAGGGAAACTGTGCAGGACATACATGCTGAATAGACAATAATGTAAACATGTTAATCACAGGTTGCACAACATAACCAAAGATAGAAACAAACTAGAAACAGGATGAATTGAAGTAATAAGAGAAACATATTGGTTTGGGAACTTGAATTGAAATCAGAACATACCAGTAAGGAAGACAATAAACACAAAGTGGAGGGTAGGAGAGCACAATAGTTAGCCTTGGCTTGCAGCCGGCTAACTTAGAACAGTAATAAGTAGCACAGAAAGATAGCAGAAAGCTTTTAGTTGTGAGAGGAAGCTTTTGAACTAGTGTGTGTTCGTGTGTTTGGAAAATAAGAGGCCTGGGTATATATAGCTTTGAAAACAGTAGTAAATAAGGTGCAAACCGAAGTCAGGCAGTAATCAAAGGGATTCATAATCAATCAATATCAGAATAATATGGGTACTTCCTTAATTAAGGGAGTTAACTCTCAAACGGTAAGAAAAGGTTACAAGTAAGGAAAGGAATCATGTATAGCAAATAAGGAAAGATTTCATACATAGTAATCACAGAGTAGGGAATTGGGGGCAGGTTCATTAAAGCACTACTGTAAGAATCAATTGATAGTAATAAAGCAAGAAATAACTAATAGTCGTAAAGATTATCACAGGAAATCAATTAAAGGAAATCAATCACATGAAATTAAGGATTCAACATAGGAGTAGTACTGATTTAAGATTCAGCATGGGTTATACAAAGTAAACACATAATAGGAGAGAGTCAGAAACCCTAGTGATTAAAACAGGGTAAAATCACATGGAATTAGGGGTTTACATAGGTTAACGACATGAATCACCGAATAAGCATAATACAAGAAGGAAAGGCGAAGATTTAGAGGTATCGATAAACAATGAATAGAGATGAATCACAGATTAAGCATGGTAATAGCAAACAGAAACCCTAACAAGCAATATGGGGTAAAACATCACGAAATCACAGAATAATCAAGAGAACAGAGTGAACACAATAGAACAAATGATACATCGTTGTAGACAAACTCAGAGCCATAGGTGAAAGCTAAGAATTTACGGTTTTTTAACGAAATAACTCAGACATGGAAAGGGGAAGCTTAAACATAACAAAAGTCACACAATAATACTTAAAATCTGAAGGGAAATCATTTTTGAAAAGAGGTTTGAAAACCCTAGTTTGAAGATGAAGAGTCACTTCATAAAAATCGAAAAACCCTTTTGAAAACACTAAAAATAGAGTAAGCCAAGATCTGTTATAGATCTATGAAAATCAGAGACTGATAGTTAGAGTTTCATAGAGATAACCCAAATAGAAGGAGAATCGGCTAAAGAACCACTGGTTCTAGCCGGAAATGAAGAAATCTTACTCGGACGGCCGTGGGAGGCCGAAAAATATGGCACGGGACCGGAGATGGGAGTTGAACCGCTTCTGGTTCACTTGAGAGCCTCGAACGATGACACAAGTGCGAAGGGGGGAGCCATAAGGCTGGTAGGAGGTGAGACCTCCATGGTTTCCAGTGAGGAGGTGGCTGGAGAAGAGAGGAGATAGGTTTAGCAGGTGAAGAGTTTAGAGAGAGATGAGAGAGATGAGAGAGTTGATACGGCGGAGGGTGAGGGGTAAAATGAGAAGGGGGCAGGGTAGTCTTAGGTTTAATTATGGAAGGAATTATCTGGACCGTTGATCAAATTTGATAAACGATCGAGATTGAATCTGGAGTGGGCCGGGTATATTTATGGAGATTGTGATCGGTATTTGGGTTAGTCAAGGGGATTAGGGGTCCGGGTGAAATTAGGCTAGAATTGGAATTAAAGGTGGCTATTAGTTAAATACCCGTTAAAAAATAGATAAATAATTAATAAAAATAGCGAATAATTATATAAAATGAAATTGATGCTAAATAAGTGAAATTAAAGTGATTAATTAATATTAAAAATATAAAATTACTAATTGTTTGTCCAAAATAGCATAAAACATATGATTAGGCTATAATTGCAAAGTTATTGCAATTATAGCCAAAGAGTGTCAATCTGACTAATTGTGAAATAATTTGGTTTCAATAGGATTAAAAATAATATATTAATTCAAGAAATGTTTTTGAAATCATTTGTAATGAAATTTATAATTAATTATTAGAAATGAAAACACTGGATGAATTAAAATAAATTAATAAAAATATGATAAAATTATAGAAAAATACCAATTATTATGGAAACCTAATTTTAAAGGTGTATATGCAAGTTAAAAATAATTTGAGGAAAAATTGGGTATCAACAACTTCCCTTCTTTACCCGGGATGGATGAAAGAGTTGTCGGGTAAAGATATGATGGCCAATTTTAACCGAGTGAAATGGTTTGGAGAGATTCCGGCCACACCATGGCTTCTGAGTTGCCTAAATATTCCTGGTTTTACAGGAATCAAGCTATATGCAGTTCAGGAGTCATCGGCGAAGTGTACCGATGAAGTTTTACAAGAACGGACGCAACGTATAGGGTTAGGTGCACAAACATCTTACGGGGTTGTTAGGAGAACTGGAGCGGGACCGCTCCTGCCGGGAGGCAGTTTGCTCGCCGGATTACCTGTAAATAAATAATACAAGCATATATTGTGCGTAATTTAAACATGATGCAAATTCCCGTTGGACTATGAATGATGTCTTCGGACGGTTAAGGATGACGTCCTCAGACCCTGACGTCCTGGGCTATGAATTGCTTGATGTAGGATTCACAGGCCATGAAAATGATGTTCTCGGGCCATGAGGATGGTGCCTACGAACCATGATGCCTTTGAATAATGATATGCAGAGGTTGAAAGAGATCCTCAGGTCATGGCATGGTGTTCTCAGGCCATGAAAATGGTGCCTCTGAACGATGACGCCTTTGGATGAGTTGGCGATATTTCAACCCATGCAGATGCAATAGAATGATGCTGACGAGACAGAGCTTAGTCTTGTGAATAAAAGGGCAGAGCTTAGCTCGAAAGGAAAGCGAAGTAAATAGTGCTTGAGACAGCGGTTAGTCTCGAAGGTAAATTGGAGGCAGAGCTTAGCCTCGGAAGGCAGAATGGTAGCCTTATGCAAATGCAGATGGAGACAGCGTTTAATCTCGGAAGGCAGAATGATGGCCTTATGAAAATGATGTAGATAGAGGTAGATCTTAACCTCGGAAGGCATAATGGTAGCTTTATGCAAAGATGCAAATGCAGATGGAGACAACGTTTAGTCTCGGAAGGCAGAATGGCAGCCTTATGCAATGATGTAGATGGAGAATTGTAGTTTTATGCAACGATGTAGATGGAGGTAGAGCTTAACCTCAGAAGGCAGAATGGTAGCCTTATGCAAAGATGCAAATGCAGATGGAGACAACTTTTAGTCTCAGAAGGCATAATGGTAGCCTTATGCAATGATGTAGATAGAGGTAGAGCTTAACCTCGGAAGGCAGAAAGGTAGCCTTATACAAAGATGCAAATGCAGATGGAGACAGCGTTTAGTCTCGGAAGGCAGAATGGTAGCCTTATGCAATGATGTAGATGGAGGTAGAGCTTAATCTCGGAAGGTAGAAAGGCAGCCTTATACAAAGATGCAAATGCAGATGGAGACAGCGTTTAGTCTCGGAAGGCAGAATGGTAGCCTTATGCAATGATGTAGATGGAGGTAGAGCTTAATCTCGGAAGGTAGAAAGGCAGCCTTATACAAAGATGCAAATGCAGATGGAGACAGCGTTTAGTCTCGGAAGGCAGAATGGTAGCCTTATGCAATGATGTAGATGGAGGTAGAGCTTAATCTCGGAAGGTAGAAAGGCAGCCTTATACAAAGATGCAAATGCAGATGGAGACAGCGTTTAGTCTCGGAAGGCAGAATGGTAGCCTTATGCAATGATGTAGATGGAGGTAGAGCTTAATCTCGGAAGGTAGAAAGGCAGCCTTATACAAAGATGCAAATGCAGATGGAGACAGCGTTTAGTCTCGGAAGGCAGAATGGTAGCCTTATGCAATGATGTAGATGGAGGTAGAGCTTAATCTCGGAAGGTAGAAAGGCAGCCTTATACAAAGATGCAAATGCAGATGGAGACAGCGTTTAGTCTCGGAAGGCAGAAAGGTAGCCTTATGCAAGAAATAAAATGACAGTAGGAATTCTTAGCTGGTGATGAATTGCGGCATTGCGACTGTGGAGCATTGAGGCATGTGCGAACGTCGGCAAGTGCAACATTTTTCAAGAGTCGTATTTTGGACAACGTTTGTCCCTTGGGCGAACAGCTCGTTTAGGGATTTTGCAACCTTAGTGCCTGCAATTAGTTCATATTCCTACTGGCTTTTCTTGACTTGTTGGGCTCGATTTGATGATATTGTCTGTATTATTGGGGTAGCGTTTCTAAACAAAGTTGTTTAAAAAACAAACATGCATGATTTTGTATAATAATTAAAAAATAATTTGGGATGAACCGACGACCGTGACACGACTCGGGACATTGTAACCTCTCCTGCTACGGAATTTTGAGGGTCCTCCTCAAAATTCTGCCCCAGTTTCCAATTACAGGGAAAAATGAAATTTTTATTGAATTGTGACCGAACTCATAGGGTTGCCTACGTATCCCTTCTTAAACGGGAATCAGGTCAAGCGTAGTTCAATTTACATCATTGAGAAAGCATAAAGATTACACATAGTAGCGTTTGACTGCATCTGAATTGATTGGCTTTGGCCAGACTTCTCCGTCCATTTCTGCGAGTATAAGTGCTCCTCATGTCAGTACCCGGTGAACCATGTACGGACCCTGCCTGTTGGGGGAGAACTTTCCTTTGGCTTCGTCTTGATTGGAAAGATCTTCTTCAGCACCAGCTGCCCCGGTGTGAACTGTCTAGGCTTGACTCTCTTGTTGAAGGCTCGGGTCATTCTGTTCTGATAGAGTTGACCATGACAGACTGCATTCATTCTCTTTCCGTCTATGAGGGATAGTTTCTCATAATGGCTCTCTACCCATTCTACGTCGCTGAGCTCAGCTTCTTGTATAATTCTTAGAGATGGAATCTCAACTTCGGCATGAATAACAGCCTTAGTACCATAAACTAGCATATAGGGAGTTGCCCCTGTTGAGGTGCGAACTGTAGTGCGATATCCCAATAAGGCAAATGATAACTTCGTGTGCCATTGCTTGTGCCTTTATATCATCTTTCTTAGTATCTTCTTGATGTTGTTGTTGGCGGCTTCTATAGCACCATTCATCTGAGGTCTGTAAGCTGTGGAATTCTTTTGTTTGATCTTGAAAGCCTCGCACATAGCTTTCATCAAATCACTGTTGAGATTGGAACCATTATCGATGATGATTGACTCAGGAATCTCGAATCGACAAACAACACAGTTGCGGACAAAGTCTGCCACGACTTTCTTAGTCACTGCTTTGTAGGATGTTGCTTCGACCCATTTGGTGAAATAGTCGATGGATACCAGAATGAACATGTGTCCGTTGGAGGTGGCAGGCTCGATTGGTCCAATAACGTCCATGCCCCAGGCTGCGAACGGCCATGGTGAGCTTGTTACGTTGAGCTTGTTTGGAGGTATCTTTATCATATCTGCGTGTATCTGACAACGGTGGCATTTTCGGACATACTGGATGCAGTCTGTTTCCATAGTCATCCAAAAGTAACTAGCTCGGAGTATCTTCTTTGCCATAACAAAATCGTCCATATGCGGGCCACAGGTCCCAGCATGAATCTCTTCTAGCATCTTGGATGCTTCCTTTGCGTTGACACAACATAATAATGCCAAATCGGGAGTCCTCCTATATAGGATTCCTCCGCTATGAAAGAAGTTGTTGGATAGTCTTCGAAGTGTGCGTTTCAGAGTGGGATTCGCAAGCTCTGGGTAATTTCCTTTTGCCAAATACTCCTTGATGTCATGAAACCAAGGATTTCCGTCTGCTTCCTCTTCGACATAGGCACAATAAGCTGGCTGATTATGGATCTTTATGGGAATAGGATCAATGAAATTCTTGTCCGGGTGTTGGATCATTGAGGACAAAGTAGCCAATGCATCGGCGAACTCATTCTGGATTCTGGGGACATGCCGAAATTCTATCTTCGTGAACCTCTTTCTTAATTCTTGTACGTGGTGCAGATACGACGGTATCTTGGAATTATTGGTATCCCACTCTCCTTTTACCTAATGTACCAACAGATCTGAGTCACCAATCACTAATAGCTCATGGACGTTCATGTCAATGGCCATGTTGAGCCCTAAGATACAGGCTTCATACTCTGCCATATTGTTGGTGCAGGGGAATCTGAGGTTAGCAGATGCCGGATAATGCTGACCGGTTTCTGATATTAGGAATGCTCCAATGCCAATTCCCTTGAAGTTCACTGCTCCATCGAAGAACATTCGCCAACCGTCATAGGATTCTGCAATGTCTTCTCCTATGAATGATACCTCTTCATCAGGAAAATACATTTTCAGAGGTTCGTATTCTCCATCTACAGGTTTCTCAGCAAGATGGTCTGACAGTGCTTGTCCCTTGACTGCTTCCTGAGTCACATAGATAATATCGAACTCACTCAGCAGGATTTTCCACTTGGCTAGCTTGCCAGTGGGCTTGGGCTTCTGAAAGATGTACTTTAATGGATCCATTCTCGATATGAGATACGTTGTGTAGGCACATAAGTAATGCCTCAGCTTCTGAGCTACCCAAGTCAAAGCATAACAAGTGCGTTCCAATAGAGAATATCTAGCCTCGTACGGAGTGAACTTCTACTGAGATAATAAATGGCTTGCTCCTTTCTTCCTGTTTCATTGTGCTGTCCCAGAACGCAGCCGAAAGCTCCATCTAACACTGCAAGGTAGAGTAACAGAGGTCTACCTGGCTCAGGCGGTACCAAGACTGGTGGTGTTGACAGGTATGCCTTGATTTTGTCGAAATCCTTTTGACAATCATCGGTTCACTTTGTTGCGGCGTCCTTCTTCAGCATCTTGAAGATCAGGTCACAGATAACTGTAGACTGTGCTATGAATCGGCTGATGTAATTAAGTCTCCCCAAGAAACTCATCACATCTTTCTTGTTCCTTGGCAGTGGTAGTTATTGAATATCTTTGACCTTCGACGAATCTAATTCTATCCCTCGGCGGCTGACAATGAACCCGAGTAACTTTCCAGCAGGAACCCCGAATGCACACTTCGCGGGGTTCAGCTTCAGATTGTATTTCCGCAACCTTTTGAAGAACTTCCTCAAATATTCTATATGGTCAGTGGATTTCCTAGACTTGATAATAATATCATCTACGTATACCTCGATATCCTTGTGAATCATGTCGTGGAAGATGGCGGTCATAGCCCTCATGTAGGTGGCCCCTGCATTCTTCAGGCCAAATGGCATCATCTTGTAACAGTACACTCCCTACGGCGTAATGAAAGCCGTTTTCTCAGCATCTTCCTCATCCATCCAGATCTGATGATAACCAGCGAAGCAATCCACGAATGATTGTAGTTCATGCTTGGCGCAATTTTCAATTAGGATATGTATATTTGGCAAAGGGAAGTCGTCTTTCTGACTAGCCCGGTTGAGATCCCGGTAGTCGACACAGACTCTGACCTTCCCATCCTTCTTTGGTACTGGCACAATGTTGGCTAACCATTTCGGGTACTCAACTACCCTGATAACCTTGGCGTTGATTTGCTTGGTGACTTCTTCTTTGATTTTCAAACTCATGTTGGGTTTGAACTTCCTAAGCTTTTATTTTACCGGTGGACACATTGGATTGGTTGGCAATTTGTGAGCCACAATAGACTCACTTAGACCAGTCATGTCGTCGTATGACCAGGCGAATATGTCCTCATACTCCTTTAGAAATTCTGCGTATTCTTTCTTTTCTGACGGCGACAAATGAATGTTGATTCGTGTTTCCTTGATGTTTTTTGAATCGCCCAGGTTGATGATTCCAATCTCGTCCAGGTTGGACTTAGGTCTGTTCTCAAAATTCTCAACTTCTTTGACAATCTCGTCAGGTATGTCATCTTCTTCTGAATCCACATCCATTTGTTGCGTTGTCTCATTGCATGTCACAGTCATCGATTCATCAAGACAGGTAATAGTAATGTTGTATAGGTAAGGTAATGAGAGAAAAAGTGATAGCAATAAATATTGATTCATAAGAAAAATTTAAAAATGCTTTTGATAAATTGAACGATTATTTTGATCATTGAAGATCTTATTGCAGGAATTAAAATGCGAAAAAGGAAATCATTTTTTAAAGAAAAACAATGAATAGCGCTCGTTTTAGCCTTGCAACCCTGAGGCTCGTCGGGCTTTGGTTGTCCTGACAGTCCAATTCTTGAGGTACGTCCCTCTGCTCACAACCTGTATGGAAGGGCCTTCCTCCCCCTCCTCCTCGAGAATAACACAACAGTCCATATCACTGTCATCCAGAAACAAGTTCATCATTACTGCAGGTGCTTCTTCTTCGTCTGATCCATAAATAATGTCGGCATGTTGGAATGTCTGCTCCAGATGCGGTATTGGTTGCTCCAAAGGGTAATAAGGACCGCGCCATGGTGGCGACCAATTTTTGAATTCTTCCCAAGTGTATTCGTATCCCAAACCGAAAGTGGTGTCGTGCTTCTTGAATTTGATAGGTTTGGAGATCCGCTGAAGGTTCTTGCTGAGCCCTTTACCTGGCTCGTACCCTCGCCAATTCATCATACTTGCTATCTTGTTATCCCAACATTTGTCTTTGTCGATAGTGTTGACCCGTTCAATGTGGTGAGTTTCTCCACCTGGCTTTCTTCTTCCTTCAGTCACTAGGATAGTCTGGCGACTATAAATAGGGTTGCTACCGTCACCATGAATAATCACCTCTTGGTGGTTCCACTCGAACTTCACTGCCTGATGTAGCATTAATGCTACGGCCCTNCCATCGAAGGCTTTCACGTTGATCGCTCCATCCTTTATCTCATGCAGCCCTTTACCCAATTTCTTGAGCATTATCAGCGGACAGATGTTAAGACTGGATCCCCCATCGATCAGGATTCTGGTGATGAAATAATCTTCGCATTGCACAGTGATGTGCAGTGCTTTTTTGTGACCCAGCCCTTCAGGCGGCAGCTCGTCCTCATGGAAAGTGATCTTGTGACTCTCCAAAACTTGGTCCACCATATTAGCCATTTCTCTACTAGTGATGTTGTTTGGAACATGGGCTTCATTAAACACCTTCAATAAAGCATTCATGTGCGTCTAGGAATTCTGCAGCAAAGAGAGGTGGATATTTGCGTTGGCGTTTTGTTCAGCTGGTCGATGACCGAATACTCCTTGGCCTGTACTTTCCTCCAAAGGTCGTCCAGACCTGTCTCGATAGTGGGAGGCCAATTGGAAGCCTGCCTGCTGGATTCAGCCAGATGTTTAGAGGTATAGACTCTACCAGTTCTTGTCATACCCTGCGCTGCAACAACTTCTTCAGTCTTGACTTTGCCTTTCCTTCTTGCCTCGGCTGTATAGTCCCATGGTACAACATTTGTATTGAAAGGTGGCGTGGTCGATATCGCCACCGTGATTGGTGCAGCTACCCTCACTTCGAATGGAACATGTGCCTTGGGTGGCAAGACTGCAACCTCAAATGGTGCAGGTGCATTTTTCGGAGACACGAACTCAACTTCAATGGATACTGGTGTTTTTGCAGGTGATGCTGCTTCAAACTCAAGAGGCATGGACATATCTACCTCGGCATCTGCAGACGGCTGAATCTGGACTATGACTGGGTTGAGAGTAACTGCTGGCTTCTTTGGGTCATCGCCTTCCATGATCAACCCGATTGACCCCTCGGGGACCCAATCATCTTCTATTTCGATCAAGTGGATGCCTCCACCCTTATGGTCCGGAAGAGGATTGTTGCGGACATTTGGAGCAGATTCCTTTGCCAAGATGACCTTGTTTTCAATCTGGGATTGTATCTTGTCCTTCAAAGAGTGACATTCATTGATGGTGTGCCCCTTCATGCCGGAGTGGTATGCACATGACTTGTTTGGGTTGACCCATTGAGAAGGATTCTCAAGGGTTGCAGCAGGGATGGGGGTGACATAACCAGCAGCTTTGAGCTTCTCATACAGTTGGTCGATGGGTTCAGCGATGGTGGTATACTGTTTTGGAGGCCTGCGATCAAAATTAGGACGAGTTCTAGAGAAGTTTTGACGGGTAGGGGTGATTGGTAATGAGATGATTGGGAATTGTAAGTGTGGTAGACAGGAGCAGGTTGTGAGTATCTGGGTGAAGCAGGTTGATATGTCGGTGGTGGAGGTGATTGATAAGTTGGTGGTGGAGGTGATTGATAAGTGGGTGGTGGAGCTTGGTATGAGGGTGCTTGGTAATTTGGGGTTAGTTAATATGTGAGTGGAGGTGTTGGGTAAGTTTGGCATTTGAGTAGGGATTTGGTTCTTTGTGCAACCATCACAGATCCCGCGTCTCTTTTATTAGACACACCATTAGACTGCAAAGCCTTGTTTGTATATTGCAAGGCTTCAAAATTTGTGACCATACTGCTCTTGATACCTTCTTCAATCTGTTCACCTAATTTGATAATGTCGGAGAACTTGTGGTTCTCAATCATCATCAATTGTTCATAGTATTGCGGGTCTTGGTCCCAGACAAAGAACTTGTTCATTTGCTCCTCTTCTAAGGCGAGTCTGACCTTAGCAGCTTCGGACCTCCAGCGAGTAGCATACTCGCGAAACGTCTCTGTGGGTTTCTTCTTTAAATTCTGGATATAGAACACATCTGGTGCGTTCTCTGTGTTGAACCTGAATATGTCCATAAAGTTAGATGCCATGCTCACCCAATTCGACCATTTCTTGGGATCTTGGCTGATGTACCAAGACAACGCATCTCCTTCCAAGCTCCTCATGAACAGCTTCATGCGGATCCTTTCATCCTTCCCTACTCCAACCAGCTTGTCACAATAAGTTCTCAGATGGAACCTTGGATCACCTGTACCATCAAACATTTCAAACTTAGGAGGTTTGTATCCCTCGGGCTGTATGCAGAGGTCTCATAGTTCAACCCTTCAACTCCCTTGATTCCCTCGACGCCTTGAACCCGGCTGGTCCGCTTCCTAAGTTCCTCGGCCAAGTTCTTGATAAGCAAGTCCTTTTTCATCAGACTCAGGTGTGTATGTGATAGAGGGAGTGGAATGTGGCATGGTCTCCACGTAGATGGGATTGTTATGCTGGCCTGGTGCATGGGTGTGGAAATGGTCATTTGTGGAGTTCTGAGGTTCTGGGATAAGTAGTGGAGTGTTATTTGGAGTGTGGCAGGCGTTGCATTGCACTGGAAGGGTTTGGTTCTTTGGTGGGGTGTTGTGATAATGAGTTGCGGGATGATTTTGCTGCTTTGGGATGTTTTGAGGAGGTGTAGGATTCTGGATGTTGATGTTTGGGACGTTGAGGGAGAATGACAGGTTTGCCAGATTCCGAACTTGATCAAGCTCTTCTTGAAACTTTGACAACTTGCATTCCAACTGCGACACAGTTTCATTCTGAATTCGAATACCCGGCCCATCAGTGGCCTCTACCCGTTCAACCACATTCTCATTTCTGTTGTTGCCTGAATCTTCCATTTTCTTTTTGCCTTTGTTCTTGACTTTGGGAGGACTAAGAGGAGGAGAGGGTGGAGGACCCCTGGATCTTGTAATATAGGATGATGATGCCAGAGTGCACGAACTAACCTTTGGGGAGGGAAATAAATAAATAAATAAAGAGGAAAACAAAAATAAAAGGTAGCCAAGTCAGTGAGGATTATGAAAAGTATTGCGTTATTTAAACACATAGTGCGGGAATGTAAAGCGCGTCCTAATTTGGGGACCTCTTTTATGCCCGAGGTAGGCCTAGCAACAAATTGATTTGGAGAACTTAAGATGCTAAATGCCTCATTTTATTGATAAGAAAATAGACGAATCCCAAAACGACACTAAATAAACAGGAAGTAAAGGTCACTAATGGCCATTGGCCTTATTACATTGATAAAGTAAAAGAAATACATTCCTATCTACTTGGTCCCAGAAGGACCTCCCCAGACTCGGCATTTTTGCTTCCCTCGTACAGTTTCCCCAACTCATGAAGTCCCAGCAACAGGTATGCTCTGGCTAGATGTCCTCTTTCGGTCCCTTCAGTCTTTTGACAGTCTTCAATCCTTTTGAGAAATTTTTCCTCCAGCTCCACTATGCCTCGCTCCAAATACCCTAACCTTTTGTTGGTGTTGATAGCCATATCTTTCCATTCCTCGATCAGTTTCTTGCTAGACTCATGTATTTTGCGGTCTCATCCTCACACTCACGGATCCTCTTGCACAGTTGGTTGTTTTTGACTTGTGCCTCGGCCTTTTCATCTATAACCCTGTGGCCCTGAACGAACCCTGGCTCGCTCAGACCACCCCAATTTTCTGCCAACCAACTAGGATAGAAAGGGGTACAACCGGCATTATATTTGTCTGGCTCGATGGTGTCCTTCTCCATTACAATCTTGCAGTGCCACATGTGCTGGGCTTGGCACTTGTGAGGACTATCGTCATTTTGGAAGTCAGCTCGAAGATGGATCATCTTGTCGACCCTGGGTATGACTTTCTTCCTAGCCACTTGCCTCATAACTCGAAAAGGGATGTAAGGGTATGTTCCTCTTAGACCGGTTAGTATTAGGAACGGTGCATCTCTGGAACGGGCGATGAACTCCTCTGTCAGAAACCACTCGAACATCCACTGAACCTGTTCCTTAGTCAGATTATCAAAGAGCTCGACCCTTCCTTTGGCGTTCTCAGGCNATTTCTTGTCGGTATTCGCCCTTTTGGAGATGTTCCATGAGCCAAAGCTGAAGTAGTAGATTGTAGCCTTCGAAGTGTCTTGCCCCTCGTTGGCACTTTTCCAAGGCTCAATATATGTCTACAATGATCATGGGCACAATGCTGAAGTTTTGCCCACCAATTCCTTCCATTAGTGTCTTGGTTACCATGGCCAATCTAGTGTGGATTCTCTCCTTCTTTATTGGAAACACAATCAGACCCAAGAAGCAAAACATGAAGACGAATACTCTACGATGGATGTGTCCCAAGGATGTGATGGAAAACTCGTCGTGGTAGGTACGGTATGATTTGTTGTGACCGTACCTTTCGTACAAGTAGTCAAAAGGGATGTATGACTTCTTTAAGCATGCCAGTTCTGCATTCTTCTTCAGACCCATCATTTTGAGGAAACCTCTGCCTTTGCGGTTCTCAGGCATTAGCAACCCCGGGGTTTCCCATACTAGGCCAGCCAGTCCTCCTATTTCCTCCAGCAAAGGTGTCATTTCAATGTCCCCAAAGCGGAACACGGACCTTTCACAATCCCAGAACAGGGTAGCAGCCTCTATTATCATGTTGTTAGGCTGGATTTCTAGGAGAGATGGTAGATTGCCCAAGTATTTTCTGACGAGAGTTTTGTCACTAGAATGTAAATCTTCCCACCAACTTAGCAATCTTGGATGGTTATTGGAGACCATGTCAGAATCTGGGGACTTCGTGCCTGCTTTTTCTGCAAGGCAAACAAGGTTAGACCCTTACCCCCACCATACTCGACTACTTAACATCAATAATTAGCATAAAGCATTTAGTTCTCCAAATAAATGCACAGAACGTGATGATGTCCGTTTGGGTTTAGGGAAACCTAGTGGACTTTTGGATGAGGAAATCTTAAAAGCTATCGTGCGGACCACACTTTAGCCTGGCTAGGTTTGACCATGATGCATGAAACAACATAACGGAGTAAGGTTTCTATAGGGTTTTAGAATAGTACCCTCGAGCGGACAACTCAAGGGGAAAAGGCACGGAACCGTCGACTGCACCGTTGATCGACTAGTTTTACTACAAATAAGCCTTTCCGAATTTAGGGGGTAATAATATAGGAAGAGCGCAATCACTCATCAAGCGTTGCTATAGTATTTTGTTTGGCACGAGTGGAGTATGAATGTTGAGCATGATTGTGCAATAATAAATAAGCATTAAAATTTTGTCATGTATTTCCACGTTAGGAAAGCAGTAAATACAACATTTATGATTTAAAGCGCTTACAAAGGAAAACAAAGAAACATGTCAGTTGCTTTTTTTTTTGGAAGGAATAAATATTGGAAAAACAATTAATTGCACATAAAGGGGGAAAAGGAAAGGGTGCAAAATATCAAACAAAGCATACTCGGGCAAATTCACAAAGCGGTTTATAATGGTAAAAAGCTTACATCCCCAGCAGAGTCGCCATGATGCCTTTGAATAATGAACTAGATTTTGACATAAGCGACCAAAGTTGGTCGCTAATTTATTAAAATTAAATATCCTGGAGATTAGCGACCAACCTTGGTAGCTAATGTTTAAAAATTTGAAAATAAGCGACCAAAGTTGGTCGCTTATTAACCCAGTGTCGCGCCCTGTCTTTCCTCGCGGAGATCGGGTTTATGACATTCGGTTGAGACAACTCTTTCCTTTTGGGAAATGGGTTTGTGTTTTTGAGAGTCAACAACCTAACGATTTTTAAATGTGCGTTAGGACACCAAAGGGGTTCATTTACAACTACGTTGTTAACCAGAGATAGGGTAAGGGCTTGAAATTATCCTAAGAGGAAGGTGTTAGGCACCCTCAGGATCCACAAGTGTGGTTCCCGGCCAAACAAATTTTGTGAAATTTGTACGGCTTAGCAAACAAACAAATAAAGGCTCAAATAAGAGGGGATTTAAGTCTTAAGCATGCAAATGTTTGAAAATAATAAAGAAGGTTAGATTTTGAAAGGATTACGATCTAAGCATATAAAGGGTATCCTAGGTTTATAATAATATGGATCACATCAATGCAATACCCGGTAATCACTCCTCGAAGAGGGGCTACACGTGGTATTAGCGCACCGGTCATCATATCCATATTCTACCCTTTCCCATCCCGTGAAAGTAACTAAATCGAGTGTTGGTATCGACCTCTATTGCATGTTGTTACCCGTCCCTTCCTATTAGTCCCAGAGAAATTTAGGACTTCTGTCCTATAAGGGATTGTAGGCAGACCCTCAGGTTTGAAGGAAAAATACTAAGGTGACAGATAAGAACATGTAGGACTGCAATTAGAGGGAAACACGGAAAAGCATAGAAAAGGCACAAGTATACCTCCACAGGTAATGCAAATAGGCAGCACGACTCAAACACAGTTAAGGGCAACATTCAGTTTCAAAATCCTAAGGCATGATATCTAAGGGAATTCAGAATATAACAGAGAAGCAGATTTCCAATTTTTAGCAATTCAATCACCTAAGACTTGCCTAGGCGGGGGACAGTGTATACAAATTGTCTGAATTGTTAGAGGGATTGTTGCAAATTATTACCTACACATGCTGTCCTAGGTTGTTCAGAACACAGAATTGTTGCCAGTTGTTTGCGACAATTGAGTGAAGTGTTTTATACCTTTTACATGCACCAGTAATTATACTAGGGGTTGTTAAGCGAGTATGAATGAAATCCTAAAACATGGTATCTAATGCACAGGTAGGGATGCAGAATGATGCATATACAGAATCCTAAGCAGCATTTCTAAATGCACAATAATTACAGCATTAAGCATGATTTCAGAAGATGCATGAGTGGCAGTTTATTTAGTGTTATTCTAGGGGAAGGATTTCTAAGTGCGCGTAGCAATATGAAACATGATTGCAGAAGATACCAATTATTAACATTATTTACCCTATCACAGAATTTTCTAAGTGATGAATGACAGTACTGAAATAAGACGCTGAAACAGTGCCCATAAAGCCTAAATAGAATGATTTCTAATGCATGATATGCTTTGCACATGTTGATCCTAAACATAATTTCTATTACGCAAATAAGGAATGTAAACCTAATAGCATGGTTTCTACCCTTTAATATTTATAACACACATAACTACCCTTTCCCTTTTCACTATCCATCCCCAATAGTTGTTTACAAAAATTATTACAGGCCATTTGCATGAATTACATAACTGAATAATGAAAAGAAGAAGTTATACTATACGTAGCCTACTGATAGGCCCAGAATCTCCAGAATGCCTCATTGCCATTATATTCACAACCTTTCACATGATCCAGGTGTATCAGAGTTCCCTAAGGATCTCAAGGGATCCCGGGCAGTGCTCACACCCAGAGTCATAACCAAATTTGAGTAAGTGTAGTGTGGAATGGCCAGCCTTTGTGTGTCAAAGTTCAGAGGGAGCTCAAGGGTCCCAAGGCAAAGCTCACACGGAGGGGGCAGAACTTAAGGGGTCTAAGAGTAGAGTGAGAGTGCTTGATATAGTTTTGAGAGAGGTTTTAATAGGAAAATAGTTTGAAAAGAGACTTGTTTGAAATAGTCTTGTAAAATATGAAAGCTATTTAGTGAAACAACAAGCAACAGTCCAAACATCACCCAAAACAGGTTCATACACAACCAAAGAACACAGAACCAAGGCAGGTTCAGCAACCACAAACAAGGATAATAGGGGTTGGGGACACATAGGGTACATAGGTGAACATATAACTGGCAAAAGTGCACATAGTTGCAGAATCAAAGGTATTCTAGAGGGATTCCTGGGATTAGGGTATAGCACACACTTCAGGATTAACACAGAACTTAAGGTACAAATTGTTTTGTCAAAGACAAGTCCCTACTAAAACCAGTTAAGTACAAAATGGATCAGAGTCATATTGGCACAGGCTTACAAAAGAAAGGGGTATCATATTCATGCTGATTTTAAAGAGAAACTGTGCAGGACATACATGCTGAATAGACAAGAATGTAAACATGTTAATCACAAGTTGCAAAACAGAACCAAAGATAGAAACAAACAAGAAACATGATGAATTGAAGTAATAAAATAAACATATTGGTTTGGGAACATGAATTGAAATCAGAACATACCAGTAAGGAAGACAATAAACACAAAATGGAGGGTTGGACAGCACAATAGTTAGCGTTGGCTTCCAGCCGGCTAACTTAGAACAATAATAAGTAGCACAGAAAGAGAGCAGAAAGCTTTTAGTTGTGAGAGGAAGCTTTTGAACTAGTGTGTGTTCGTGTGTTTGGAAAATAAGAGGCCTGGGTATATATAGCTTTGAAATTAGTAGTAAATAAGGTGCAAACCAAAGTTAGGCAGTAATCAAAGGGATTCATAATCAATCAGTATCAGAATAATACGGGTACTTCCTTAATTAAGGGAAGTAAGGATTGGTAGGAGGTGAGACCTCCATGGTTTCCAGCGAGGAGGTGGCCGAAGAAGGGAGGAGATAGGTTTAGCAGGTGAAGCGTTTAGAGAGAGATGAGAGAGTTGAGACGGCGGAGGGTGGGGGGAAAATGAGAAGGGGGAAGGGTAGTCTTAGGTTTAATTATGGAGGGAATTATCTGAGATTGAATCCGAATTGGGCCGGGTATATTTATGAATATTGCTGGGTATTTGGGTTAGTTAAGTGGGTTAGGGGTCCGGGTGAAATTAGGCTAGAATTGGAATTAAAGGTGGCTATTAGTTAAATACCCATTAAGAAATAGATAAATAATTAATAAAAATAGCTAACAATTATATAAAAATGAAATTGATGCTAAATTAGTGAAACTAAAGTGATTAATTAATATTAAAAATATAAAATGACTAATGTTTGGTCCAAAATAGCATAAAACATATGATTAGGCTATAATTGCAAAGTTATTGCAATTATAGCCAAAGAGTGCCAATCTAGCTAATTGTGAAATAATTTGGTCTCAATAGGATTAAAAATAATATATTAAGTCAAGAAATATTTTTGAAATCATTTTTAATGCAATTTATAATTAATTAGTAGAAATGAAAACACTGGATGAATTAAAATAAATTAATAAAACTATGGTAAAATTATAGAAAAATACCATTTTTTATGGAAACCTAATTTTGAAGGTGTATATGCAAGTTAAAAATAATTTTAGGAAAAATTTAATATCAACACCCAGATTGTTAAATATATATTTTTTAAAATAATATATATTTTAATTTACAGACCAACGTTGGTCGCTAATATTTAAATTTTAATAATTAAAAAAATATCGTAATTTATATATACAGGCGAACTTTGGTCGATAAATTTATATTATTAAAATATTATATCGACCAAAGTTGGTCGCTATTTTGTTTACACTGAAAATTTGGTCCTTTTACCTTAGCGACCAAAGTTGGTCGTTAATTGGCGACCAACTTTGGTCGCTAAGGTAAAAGGACCACCAATAAATCGACCAAGCGTGTTTGGACGCGTTTTGGTCGGTATATTGAGATTAGAGACCAACTTTGGTCGCTTTTTGTGGTCACTAATTAGCAAATTTCTAGTAGTGTATCGGTTCAGCATAATATGCTAGAAGTTCATCCACAGGTGCTCCAATCTCCAGTATATTATGCTGGAACTTTCTGCTTCTTAGAGTTCCAGCATAATATGATGGAAGTTCATACATCGGTGTACCGATCTCCAGTATATTATGTTGGAATTTTCTGTGTTGCAGCAAAATAATGGCTATTTTCCAATGACTTTGCAAAACGCTAGCTATTTTTGAATGACCATTCCGAAAACTGGCTCGCCCGTGCTATTTTTACTTTTTTTTGTTTCCCACCCAGTGTTCAAGGTCATGACTAAATTCGGATTCATGCGTTAAGTCCCAACAAAAACGACTCCACACATTTGGCTCGAACTTGAGACATGTAATTAAGGATGACGGTATACTTACTACTCCACCGTAACTTTGTTGGTAAGAATAAAACAATATTACAAGAAATAATGTTTTTCATAGTATGAGTTAAACGAGCTAAAAAAGGGAAATAAAGGTATTAAAATCAGTCTTCCATTAAATATGCCACATGAAATTAATGGAATTTTAATGAAGAATTGCATGTTGCACTATCAAGAATACCCAAAAAATATATGGTCGTTTTGGTGCTCCAGGGCGTGGCTTAGTAGTCATTCAATTGGGATGAAATTACACTAATATGCAATTTAATTATTATCTTTTCTTAGTCTTCTACATCTAAATTTGTATAATTTCTTTTGGTATTTGGAGCATTTTGGAAATTTCGATGTTATTCATACTATTTACAAGAATTCAAAATTATTTAACTATTCAATTGTTTAAAATCTAAAAAAAGAAGAACTTTATACAAATAGCCTGTTAGATTTATTATTTATTTTTTCCAAATAATAAACATATATTATGCATTGATTATAAATGATAATACACATATTATACGTGCATTATACATTATACGTTCATAAACTATTTTTGGTTTAAGCGATTGGACGAAGGTATTTAACTCAATTCTTTTTAAAAAGGTAGAAAAATAGGTCTAGATTTAGAGACGACCTACTATTAAAAAATAACTTACTAAAAATTCCCACTAAATTATATTGTTTTATACTACTACTTTCAAGAATTCAAACTTATTTAATTACTCAAATGTTTAAAATCTCAACAAAAAAAAAAGTTGGGTCTCATAGGCGACCTAGTGGTAAAAATTGCACGGGGCACCCTATTTGGTCGCCCCCATTTAACCTATACCCATTTTTTTAAAAACTTTTAACTTGTACTCACTTTTTAAATAACTTCAGCCCCATTTTCCTCGCTGAGCTGAAGTTCGCCAGTTACAAACAAGAACTTCAGCTCTAGAGCTGAAGTTCGCCAGTTACAAACAAAAACTTCAGCTCTAGAGTTGAAATTCGCCAGTTATAAAGACAAGAGTTGAAGTTCCCCAGTTACAAAGATAAAACTTCAGCTCTAGAGCTGAAGTTCACGAGTTACAAAATAAAAACTTCAGCTCTAGAGCTGAAGTTCGCGAGTTACAAAACAAAAACTTCAGCTCTAGAGCTGAAGTTCCCCAGTTACAAAGACAAGAACTTCAGCTCTAGAGTTGATGTTCCCCAGTTATAAAGACAAAAACTTCAGCTCTAGAGCTGAAGTTTGCGAGTTACAAAAAAAAAAACTTCAGCTCTAGAGCTGAAGTTCCCTAGTTACAAAGACAAAAAATTCAGCTCTAGGTTCGCGAGTTACAAAACAAAAACTTCAGCTCTAGAGCTGAAGTTCCCCAGTTACAAAGACAAGAACTTCAGCTCTAGAGCTGATGTTCCCCAGTTATAAAGACAAAAACTTCAGCTCTAGAGCTGAAGTTCGCGAGTGACAAAACAAAACTTCAGCTCTAAAGCTGAAGTTCCCCAGTTACAAAGACAAAAACTCCAGCTCTAGAGCTGAAGTTCGCAAGCTACTCCAGGCTCGTCTACTAGAATGCTGAAGTTTTGTGTGATTGCCTTTGCTACTTCAGCCCTGTATGCTGAATTTATGCGAAAAAGCGGGTACACTTACAATTTTTTTTACAAAGCGGGTATAAGTTAAAATGTGATACAAAAAGTGGGTACGGATGCAAATGCCCCGACCTAGTGTTAATAAAAATAACTTACTAAAAGGGCCCATTGGCTTACAAAAATTCTAAATTCGGCCCAAACTTCCAACTATATATAACTCAAAACCCATAACTATTCAAATGCTTAAAATGTCAAAAAAAAAAATAAGAAGAAGAAGAAGAAGAAGAAACAGAAAAGTAATAAAAATAATTACTATGGGTTTGACTTTGCCTCCTCTGCAGGGGCGCTCAATATCCTGGATATCTTTGCGTGGAACTTAGTCGGTTTTGGGAAATTATTGTGGGATGTTTGCAAGAAAGATGACAATTTATGGGTTAAATGAATTCACACTTACTATATAAAAAGAGGCACAGTGTAGGAAACAAAAGCTACTCAGGCTTCATGGATGGTGCAGAAAATTCTAAAAACAAGAGTAGTGTTTAATCAAATAGGCTTAACTGAAGATGAAGTAGCAGTTATGTCACGACCCAAATTTCCCTCCATTGAGTATCGTGATGACACCTAGTCTTAGGGACTAGTTAAGCCTAACATTTTCACTGAACAAAAACAATAATAAAGAAATTTTAAGAAAATTCGAAATAGAATTCTTGACAGAGTTTACAATTTTCCAAAACTCGGTAAATACAAGTCATAAGCTCTACGAAATCTTTCTATCAAATCTAAGTACAACTATATAGTAATAAGTAAGTACAATTGAATAGAAACAAAACAAGAATGTGACTCCGAAGCCTGCGAACGCAGCAGCAGGTTACCTTGAGTCTCCTTAGCAACGATCTGCGCAACTACCAACAATAATAACCTGAAGCTGCACACAAAAATGTGCAGAAGTGTAGTATGAGCACACCACAGTGGTGCCCAGTAAGTATAAAGACTAACCTCGGTGAAGTAGTGACGAGGACTAGTCAAGACACCACCGGTCTAATAAGTAAAAAGGCATAGATGTATAAACGATCGAAACAAAATATTTATCTAATGAATTCTCAAAGTAATTAACGATACGATCGAATAATACGGAAGAAAATTCAGTAATCACGATCAACGAACAACATAATAGAAATACACAAAGAGAATGGAAGGAATGCAATCCAAATGTCGGGAAATTCAACCCAATAACAACACTAGCAACTCCACACTGCATCAATTTATTCACGTCAGGTCTTAGCCAATAACTCAATAAAAATGGTCAAACCTTCGAGTGAAAACCTTTAATTCGTGAGTTCATTCTGAAAACTTTAAAGATATAATCATTTCGGAATATAGAATTTTCTTCTTTGAAACATACTTTCTCTGAATGTATATTTATATATTTTTATAAAGAGAAATCTTTATAACATTGTCTCTTCAAATACGGGGTGTTCAAATACACTTCCCCAAATACTGCTCTTTCAAGTATCATCAATATACGTGATGTTCAAAATATATTTTCCCAAGTACTGCTCTTTCAAATATCATCAAAA